>JAADXJ010000065.1:0-50431 GCA_023337735.1 Pythium biforme | reverse complement strand
AGCTCGTCAAGTACATGTTGAGCGAGCGACGTGCGCATCCTGCGCCAAAACACTCGGGGAGATCATCGCGCAATCAAGATGAAGAAGCAAAGAGTGACGAAGATCAGCCTGCAAAAGGTGCGGCGGTGATATCGGCGAGCGTGAACGAGCAATCGCACGGTAAAGAAGACACTCAAACGAAGACCAAGCGCCGTTCTCAAGACGCCACATCTCAGCGACCCGCCGACCGCCCCGGTCAACCCGACGAAGAACTGAATTTGAAGCCCTCGATGATCCAGCAGTTGTTTGCGGAACTCATGCAGCAAGAGGCGATCATGGACCGGGAGTTGCACGAGGAACGAAAGTTCCTTCTCGAACAACAGAAGGAGCTGATCAAGCAGCAAGCGATCATCTGGCAGCAGCAACAAGCACGCCTCGACGCCCAGCAAGAGTGGCTCGCGCAACGCGCCGCGTTGTTTATGCCGCCGCCGTCAGGTCCCTTAAACTCGTCAGGGCGATCCACCGCCGAAAGTGGATCGGGGCGCGATTCCAGCGAGTCAAGTTGACGCAAAAAGAGGTGTGCGGCGAGCTCTGTGGCCGTGCTTTTCGACGTTCTGTGGTGTTCGCGGCGTCAGGCTGCACTCGGTTTTGTGATCGCGTGTCAGCCTCGTTGTGTGATCAATTTCGCTGTCTATATAACCATTGTCTGTGTACACATTCGGCGACGGTGTCTGGAAGTCAGCGTATGCGTTGGCGGTCATGACTCCCTTGCCCACATCAGTTGCAATGTTGGAGAAAGCACGCACACAAGCAGCGACGAGGCGCTCGTTTTCTATGCGACCCGACGGTTCCCCACGAAGAAAACGCGCCGACACGGCCACGTACCCACCACAAGCTCTAAGTCCAGAGAGAATGAATGTATCGATCGCCGTCAATCCGCAACTCGAGAAGCCAATGAACCCACAGCGCAACCAGACCACGGGCAACATATCGGTGTAAGACCCACGGAGCAGGCACAAGCTTTTGGACACAAGTCGTTAGGGGACTCGCGAACTCCAATTCGCAACGCATGTTCGCCCCCACTGGACTCGGAAAGCGAGTCGCGTATCTGCTGCGCGTGTCGGAGATCCCGATGCATCGCGAGTTCCCACGCATATCAGCATGTCTCCGCACCAAGCTTGACAAGTACAAGACGCGTTGGCTGCAGACGCCACCTCCCGTGGCGTCGCCTGGGGCTTCATTTACGGCAGGGAGAGAGGACAATCATGCAGGGAGAGAGGACGATCATGTTGAGCGAGACGCGGTGGACGGAGAGGAAGACTCGAATGGAGCTGACGGCGGGAATTGAGCTAGGGTGATGGCACCAGCTGCTAGTGGTCAAGCCACGGGGACAGCGGGCGCGTTGGTGCAGTTCGTGGCGGAGCTCATGGAGCAGGAAGACCGCGTGCGCCGCGAACAGCATACCGAAGTCATGCTCCAGCAATAGCGTTTTTGGCAGCAGTAGCAAGCACGCATGCACCGAGGACCTGCGAGAATCGCGCGCGCGTTTCATCGCCTTGTTCGGCCCGTTGTCCATGCACCCCCTTCGAGTGGACGGACGGCGCTCTCGTGATCGTGGTGGTATTGTGTAGGGCGAAGGTCTCTATTCCGATTCAAGCGCACTTGATGGCTGTGTGTGCCTCCGAATTCGACAGCGGCATCTGAATGAAGATACAGTACACGGTGATGGGATGGGATGGGATCACCCCATACTGTACTCCTTGGCCGTGCTTTGTTTCCTGTGACTTCAACAATGACGCAATGTTTACAAGCAAAGGGGGATGCGCCTCATCCAATGTGTGTGGTTACCGTCGGCACCGAGTGGGGATCACATGTTGGGGCTCACAATCGAAAAAGCACACTAACCCAACCGACGAGAATCCCGAATGACCACGACGAAGACCACGACCACGACCGCGAGCGAGGCGCTGCCTTTGCTCTACGTGGGTGCCACGCGTGACGCAGTCTCGTCCTCGCCGTCGCGATGGCGCATCCCGCCGCGGCTGCTGGGCGTCGTGCTGGTCATCGGCTCGGCGTTCCTCTACAGCGTGCTCTCGCTGCTTATCAAGATCGCAGCCTTCGAGCTGCCGTCCATAGAGACAGTCTTCTGGCGGTCCATCGTCGCGTGGGCCATCAACCTCGTGCGGAATGGCGTGCCCGTTTCCTCTTGGTGTTTGTAGTGTAGGCGCGCTGATGTGTGATGATATGTAGATCGCGATGCGCACGGGCCGCGTGGACATGCGTGTCGAGCGCCAGTTCTGGCAGCCACTCGCGGCGCGCTGTCTCATTGGCACGTGCGCCATGGCGCTGAGCTTCTTCGCGATCCAGCAAATGGTGCTCGCCGACGCCAGCGTGCTGCTGTTCACGAGCCCCATCTGGACCTTCCTTCTGGTGAGGTGGAGCGCCTCACACGCTCGTGTTGCGTCGTGCTAACAACTCGCCACTCGTACAGGGCGCGCTGGTATTGAGCGAGCGCATTGATGCGGTCATCTTTGTGCTGGGACTGGTCTCATTCGTCGGCGTGGTCTGCGTCGCGCGGCCGACGTGGCTCTTTGGGTTTGATGGGGACGTGGCCAAGACCGGCTCGGCGCTGGCCATCGCGTGCGCGCTACTGGCCGCCGTGGCGCGCTCGGTCGTGTACGTGAGCGTGCGTCAGCTGCAGAAGCTCCACTTCATGGTCGTAATCCACTACTACCTGCTAACGACGACCGTCGTCTCTGTGTTGTGGCTGCTGCTCGTCCAACGTGTACGTCACCCCTATTTTGTACGCATTCTTGGCGCTGACACTGACCGTTCACCTTGCACCTCTTCAAAACGATTTCAGATGTTCGTGGTGAACATGTCGCTCTCGGCGTGGCTCGCGGTCCTGGGCTCGGGCGTCGTGGGCTTTTTCTCGCAGCTGCTGCTCACGCGCGGCTTCCAGCTTGAAAAGGCCGGCGTGGCCTCGGTGCTGCGCAACTTGGACGTGGTCTTCGCGTTCCTCTGGGACCTCACGCTGCTCCACGAGCCCGTGAGCGGCTGGAGCGTGTTGGGGGCCACGCTCATCAGCGGCTGTGTCGTGCTCATCGCGTACCGCCGCATGCAGACCCAGTAGAAAAAGCACCACAGCGTGAGATGAGACAAGAGAGACGCTCGTGCGACGGATGAACAGATCTGAGCCAGGCGTAAATGAGCTAAAGCAGTGATGTATGTCAACTTTGTCTGACATAGAGGCCGCACGTGTACTGTAACAAGAAAGATCGAAGGAGAGACCTTCGGCGAGCGATGACCAGAAGACCTGCCACTGCTGGCGTCCGGTGCAATGGCCAGCGCGACGCGTTTCTGCTCGTAAAGGCGGAGGTGGAGGCTTGACTGCGCGCGTGCCGCCGTGTCTGCTGGGCGTCATGCTGGTCGCCGGCTCGGTCGTTACGTTCAGCGTGCTCTCGACGCTCATCAAGGTCGCATCGGTCGCGATGCCGTCCATGGAGTTCGTCTTCTGGCGCTCCATCGTCGCCTGGGCGCTCAATCTCGTACGTATTGTAGTCCCTTTCTTATGCAGATCCGAGGAGCGTCTCACCTGCGGGTACCACATACAACCGGCCGCGATCCCGAAACTACCACGGGAGCCTGCTCGTGCCGCGCGGGTTCTGGCGGCCGCTCGCGACGCGCGTCGCCACAGAACTCTGCAACTCAGTTGTCGCCGTCCGTGTGGTTGCCGTGTTGGGCGCCCACTTTTTGGGGTTCATCAGGCAGCTGCTACTCGCGCGGGGTTTCGAGCTCGAAAAGGCCGGCATCGTGTCGGTCATGCGCAACCTCGACGTCGTGTTCGCGTTCGTCTGGGGCCTCACGCTGCTCAGCGGGAGCATCGACCTGCTGCTGCGCCGTCATGATCGCCCGCCGCTGGCGTAGAAATTCTGAGCCGACGGCGGGCTGAGTCAGAACGCAGTCATGATGAGGGTAGACTCTGAGCGTTTCTGTCCAGGATCAGTCAACGAGATGGCGATAGTGTCGGTGTCTCCTTGTCCGCAGAGATCGTTAGGCAGCCCAACATGCAGTGTCGATTCGTGGCATTTCTTCGGGAAGCTTCAAAAGACAGGAGAGAGAGTCTCTTGTGTGTGCTGCCCACGTCCCACCTCTCACTCACACAACACTTGAGAGAAAGGAACGGCTCCAGCGCGTAGAAACGTGGACTTTGGGCTTTGAGTAAACGGTGTCACCGCGCGACTTCGCGAGATCGTCCAGTTGGAAGAGAATCATCCACTCAGCAGAGGCAGAGAGAAAAGCTCTCGAGTACATACACACATACAGAATCTGCGACGGCGCCGACAGGGAATTGATGGGGAGACCCATCATCTGTCCGACAGGGGATCCCTCTCAGCCAATGAATAAGCAGTACTCCTAGACAGTGCAGCCGCATTCGCCAATGAGAATCCACCAAACGAAAAAGTGCAGCCATCCGCAATGCCCTGGAAAGAGAAGCCGCCGTTGTGTACGAGCGGGCGGACCACATTCGAGTGAACAACGCGCAGAAAAGAACGACTCCACAGAGAGAGGCACAGCCATCGCATCGCCCCCAACGACCCATCAAACCACCACAAGCGTCAGTGCGCCCACCGGCGCGCGCGTGTGCGAGAGAAACCTCTTTGAGACCACGGCGTCCCACTCCCTTCTCGATGGTTCTTGCGCCACTGGCACGTCTCCTTCTGTCGCGCGCGGGCACTCCAGCACTGCCATTTAGAGACGCGCCGACTACTGCGCATCTGAAAGCACTCGACCCAACGGCCGTTCCGCCAGTGCGAACGATGGACTGCGACCACGACAAACCGACTGGACCGGACACGGGCAGCATCTTGAGCGCGCTCGACAGTGGCGACGATGGCTCGATGAGCGACGTCGAAGACGACCAGGAGGCCTTCTACGCAGTCTTCCCGCAGGCGCCAAACCTCGCCAAGCACCACGTGCTGCGGCCCATTGTCGACGCGCTGCGCGTCTTGCTCGCGCGACCGCAGCATCTCTTTGCTGCGCTGTTAGCGGATCCGCAGCTCACTGAACAAGACCCGAACGTGCTCGAGCGCAAGGTGCGTGCATACACCCAGCAGCAGCTCAAGGACGCGCTTACGATCGAGTACTGGCAGCGGGCGACAGACTTTTTGAAGCGTCCCTTGAGCCACCACGACGACCGCTGGACGTCGCCGCAGCTCGTGCAGCAAGTCGACGAGATGATGCTCAAGCTCACGCTCTACTACGCGCACTTGTGGTCGTACGCGTGCTCGAGCGCGGGGCGCTGTGTCTACCAAGTCGACGCGACGGTCTTCAAGCTCCACGCGCAGTGGACCGCGAAGATGCCGCTGCATCCCAATGTTCCAGCCGTGGCCCCACAAAGCGGCGCGACCGGAACGACCAAACTGCCTGCATTGGAAGAGACCTCGATGTATCGCCCGCTGCGTCTGCGAAGCCACACTGCGGCCGCGGCGCGTGCTGTTGACGCGGCAGCCAACGAATCGTCGAGCTCCTGCGCTGCTGTTGGTGTCGCTCCACAACAGGCAACACACGACGCGACCAAAGCGGCCGCCTTTCGTCGTGCGCGGCTGGCACGCAAGTCGAATGAGTTTTTGATTGCGTGGTTTCTCCACCACAAGGCCAAGCCGTATCCATCGCAGACCGAGCGCGCGCAGATCGCCAAGAAGACCGGCCTCACCGATCAGCAAGTGCGCAACTGGTTTGCGAACATGCGCAAGCGCCACTGGAAGCCGAAGGGCGACGCGAAGACCAAGAAGCCGCGCTGCCTGTTGGATACACTGTTGCGCAAGAGCGAACCCACGAACACGTGAGTCTCGACCGGCACGCTTGACGCGGCTGCTGCCACACCACGTGAGTATGTAGACCACGACCCTTTTCGAAAGAAAAAAACAAAAGTTGCCCATCAGTACATGGCAAAGAATGGCAAGCAACTGCCGTGTTTTGTGTGTGGATACGAAGTAACATCTCCCCCGTAGCGTGTTCCTCTAGTGCTGGCCTCATGGT
This sequence comes from Pythium biforme, assembly GCA_023337735.1. NCBI lineage: Eukaryota > Oomycota > Peronosporomycetes > Pythiales > Pythiaceae > Pythium > Pythium biforme. The sequence continues at coordinate 44,410 of JAADXJ010000065.1, read as the reverse complement.
GCCTCGATGCTTGACTCGTACAGACCAATGGTTGTAGCGCACGCTGGAGACTCGCACTGCCGCTGGCTTCCCTCCCGTTTATCTCTTCTTCGTGGCCTTGTTGAACTTGGCGCTCTTGGTCTCCGACACGCTGGCCGACGCCGCCGAGGGCGCCGCGGACGACACGGTCTTCTTCTGGGGCTTCGGGATTGGCTCACCGAGGAGGCGCTTCTCGGCGTGCTCAAGCGTCCACTCGTGCTGGTGGAGCGCGAGGCTCACGCGCTCCGATTTGTACACCTTGGGGGCATCAAAACCGACGTTCGGGCCGGCGCCCATGCCCATCTGCATCTGCATGGCCTTGGCATCCTCATTGCCTGTTGAAATATCAAGGGAAGAAAAAAAATCCCCAGCGTGAGGAACAAACTGGTCGCATGACCTCCACTGAATTGATGCACAAGACACGCACCCGTCTTCTCGCCCAAAATGAGCGTGAGGAAGCCGCTCATACCAAACATGACGAGGAAGTACCACGACACGGACGACACGTACGACACGTCCAGCGTGCTACACAGCAGCAGTACACACGAACAGCGTGAGCGAGGTACACCGCCAAAACAAGGTTGGGGAGGTCACAGCAGACGTACCTGAGCTCAATGCCACGCTGAAGCATGAGCTTGAACTTTTGCGTCAGCGAGAACGGTACCTTGACTGGTATCATACAGACAACGGAATCGTTGGTCAGCTGTCAAACAACACGTCGGCAGTATAGATAGCGTAACATACCAAGCACAAAGCCGCCGAAAAAGTAGCTCATGAGGCCCATCATGATAAAGTTGGAGCCCATGAACGTCATGTTGCCCTTCATCATCTCGATCATGCTGTTGGGGTTCATCATCTGATGCATGGCCTCGTTCTTGACCTTCTCGCGCAGCGCACCGCGCATGCCGTGCTTCTTCTGCGACGCCGTAAAGTAGTGCTACACAAACACAGTCCTCACGCCATGAGCCCCCTTCTCTATCATTGGACACACATAGGCAACCGTACGCGGCGCATCGCAAAGGCGTCGGCGTTCACGAACTTGGAGTTGATGCGCGCGATCTGCGCGCGCTTCACCGTGTTCCTATATCGTAGAAAAGAAGGTGTCAGCTTCTTCCCCCGTTGCTTTCCTCCATCGAGGGAGGCGAGCCATCTTCCGTATCGTACATCGGGCGCAGCTCGTCGATCGCGGCGATCTTCTCGGTCTTGAGCAGCTGCGTGACGTAGTGGCGCATGCTCGAGGAGCAGCCGATGATCAGCATCATGGGCAGCACGACCCAATCGCGGATGCTCGGGTCCAGGATGATCTCCACCATTGTTCGTGGCGCTTTCGCTCGCTTTGCTTCTTCTCTCCTTGCGGGCTTGGTGCGGAGCTGCCCGTGGGGGAGCCGTGGAGGGACAAACACGTAAGCTATCAACCGTTATGAATATTCGTTCTTAACATTTCGCAGTTCGAAACGATACCAACAGGGTTTGATAATTTTGACCAATCAGCGCGTCCTTGAAGGTGGCCCCGTCCCTCGCGGAAGAAAAGAAGAAGAAAACATGCGAGAGGCCAAAGCCAACGTGTATGCGCGCCTCGACTATGACGGGGCCTCGCGGAGGACGCGCAGCCGCCGCGCGACCGTGTTCCTGAAGCGTCTTTCGGTGGTCGTCGCGTTGGTCGTGGTGTGCGGTGTTGGGTACGTCGCGGTCAGTGGAACGTTCTCGCGTCACGAGGGTTCTCTGGTGCTGGAGCCCAGCACGAGCGCGATCGAAGACGGCGGCGATCTGGTCGTGCGCTGGCACGGCGGCGAGCGGCTCACGAGCAACGACTACCTCACGCTGAGATGCGGACCGCAGAACGGACCGGACGACTTTTTACAGCGCAAGAACGTGACGGATGTGGACGCGACGCCAGACTCAGTGCGGTTCTCTGGTTCGATTTCCCTTGACCGTTGGAGATTCGCGTTTATCACACTACTTTAACCCGGAAGGCTTTGGTTGGGATCTGATAGGTCTCTATATGTTGCGCTGCGACTATCGTGTCGAGTATTTCAGGCACAGTCCGCAGACTAAGTCATTCCACCCGATCGCGAAGATTGTAGTCGGCATGCGCGAGTCGTTCAATGCGCCCAAGCACGGGCACCTCGCGCTCACGACAGAGAAAGACGCGATGGCCGTGATGTTTACATCCGCATCGAACCGTACACCGGAAGTCAAGTACGGGACTCGGGTAGAGGCGCTGGATTTCCACGCAACAGGCGCCTCGTCAACCTACAAAGCGTCGGACATGTAAGCACTTGTCGGTACTTGGCTAGTATACCGAGCCCATGCTGAGTGAGTATTCGTCGATAGGTGCCAAGCACCAGCAAACATCACTGCTCAACGGCTTTTTCGCGATCCAGGATTCATGCACACTGTCGTCTTGAGCGATCTCCACTCGGACCAAGTGTACTTCTATCAGTACGGGAATGACGTCGACGGGTGGAGCAGCATCGCTCAATTCCGTTCCCGCCCCCTTCTGGGATCCAAGAACACGAAATTCATCGCGTACGCTGACATGGGCGTAGACCCTGCACCAGCGGCATCGTCAACGGCGATGCGAGTGTTTGCAGACGTCGTCAGCCATGGCTTTGACTCGTTCCTTCTACACTTCGGCGACATCAGGTAATATGCAACTTGCCCATTGCTAGAGTACTACCCGGTGCTCACATCCACACTCGTGATGCCAGCTATGCGAGGGGCGAAGGAACGGTTTGGGACAAGTTCTTTAGTATCATCGAACCGTACGCAACGCGCGTGTGAGTATTCGAGCTGACTGGTCCAGGGCATTTTGCGTACACTGGCTGACGCCTGTGTTGTGTCCACAGGCCGTACATGGTGGGCGTTGGCAACCGTTAGTACGAACGCCATGAGATAACGGCCAGTGTGTATGGAAGCTCACGCGTTTACTTGTTGTAGATGAAGCCGATTATACGGCTGGTGGGGACCGCGACCCAAGTGGTGATGCTGGTGAATCGGGCGGTGGGTTTCATCCTCACTGGGGCAACTATGGCGAAGATTCGCTAGGCGAATGCTCGGTGCCAATGGTCCATCGCTGGCACGGTAATGTTTTACAGCGTCTATGCGATCGAGAAAAGGATGCGACGAGCTGATGCCTATTATTTTGCGTTCAGTTCCGGCGACGGGCAACTCCCTCTTCTGGTACAGCTTTGACTACGGTGGCATCCATGTCATCCAATTATCATCCGAGCACAACTGGACGCGCGGGTCGAAGCAACATGAGTGGTTGAAGAAGGATCTCGCCAGTGTGGACCGCATTGAGACCCCGTGGGTGATCGTGACGGCGCATCGCATGATGTACTCGACGCAAATCGGACTCGAGAAGGACATGCGCGTCGGTGCCCACTTTCGCGAAGAAGTTGAGGACTTGCTCTTGGAGCACAAAGTCAATCTTGTATTGGCAGGGCACCAGCACTCGTATGAGCGCAGTTGCGCGGTGTACCGCAGCGAGTGCGTGGGAGACGGCAAGTCGGCGCCCGTGCACGTTGTGGTCGGCTCTGCGGGCTTTGACCTCGCCACGGAAGGCTTCTCGAACAAGTACGGCAACTGGAGCCTCGTCCACGCTGACGAGTATGGCCATCTGCGCGTCACGACCACTGCTGAGACGATGCACCTCGAGTTTGTGCTCAACCGCAACGGCGACGTGATGGACCGTGCCACGCTGGTGCCATACCATTGAGCTTTTTGAGCACCGTCGGCTGAGAAGATCCAAAACTCATGTAGCCATTTATGTGCACCACACCAATCCACGTGTTTTGTCCACAGCTGCCCAGTTTCGAGTGCGTATCCACGGCTCCACGTGAGGTTTTATTCTAACATCGTGAGGTTTTACCAAGTGTTCTGGTGGTTCAAGTTGTCGGGTCTGCATTCCTTTGGCGCTTCACTCGGAAATCCATCGAAAGCTCGCCTATCAGTTCTCTCTCATCATGGACGTCATTCGCAAGTACCTCAAGGTGCGTAGACATGTTATGAACGACAGCAGTGCCGCTCAGCGGATAGAACGCGTCTTGCTGATCACAAAGCTGTGCTTTGTTATTGGATCGCGAAAATAACCGCAGGTCCAGCTGCCCAAGTACCTCAAGGGCCTGCCGCTGCCGCGCACGTTCGCGGGCTTCCTCAAGCTCAAGCAGGACGAGTGGATCTACCTCGCACCGCTGCTCATCACGATCGCCGTGCTGCTCTTCTCGCTCTTCGCGGGTGGCGGCAAGAGCGCCAAGCCCGGCCGCGTGAACCACCACGTTCACCTCGAGAAGGACAAGGTCGCCGACTTTTTGGACGTCAAAGAGATCGAGGAGCTCTGCGAAAAGGGCAAGGGCAAGTGCGTCGTGTGCCGATGCTGGAAGTCCAAGAAGGTGCGTCCTGTTCTTATCCGTGGCTTCATGCGCGCTGGAATACGTTCGTACTCACTCGCCCTCGCTCGGTGTGTCTATGGTTGTAGTTCCCGATGTGCGATGGCAGCCACATGAAGCACAACAAGGAGACGGGTACGTTTCCAACTCCATCGCGATCGACTAGCGGGGCTAGGAAAGATGAGACCCATGGGCCTAACGTTGTGGATGCGCATCCTTACATAGGCGACAACGTCGGACCTCTCATCATCACCAAGAAGGCTTAGACGCGACCCCCTGCAATACCTTGTTTCCTGCGCGAAGGAAGCTTCCCGGCCCATTCCTGTTCCCAAAGACAATCAATTGTGCAGTGCAAACAATACATGCCCTCTTCTGGCTGTGAAGATAACGAACGGATGGACGGGGCACCATTGACGTGGAGAGGATCCGACCGAGAATCCATGTTGGATCGGCACGCGCACGCGAGCGGGAATATGGCATTATTTCATCGTGTGGCATTTTCCCGTTTTGGCCCTCACGAACAAGTCCGCGGCCTCGCGGCTGGAGGTTGCCTTTGTTCTGTATAGTACAGCTTCCTTCCTGGTCGTGGAACGCATAACGCATCCGTAGGAAGCCGCCCTCCCGCCTCCCCTTCCAGCCGCCATGTTTAAGTTCCTCCAAGCTGGATCAGACGGCCTGATCCATGGAGCAAAAATAAGTGCGATGTGCTGAGGCTTCCACCGGGATGCTGCATGATCCGAGCGAGGGATTCCTACTAGTACTTGTACACTCCATACACCCGCACATCAGGCGCCGGGTGCCAGGCAGAATGATCGTTCGTGATTGTTCTGGACCCCTCCCACTACACACAGACACACGTGCTTTCGCCGCGTGAAGCGAGCGTGCATGTAGGATAGTCCGGTGCGTTGCACGTGAGGGGAAGAAACATGGCTTCAGTGTCCAGCGCTTTGGTCTTGCACATCTTGTCCGCTCTGGCCACTTCGCCGCCGCTCCCACAGCTAGGTGCACAGTACCACCACCAGCGAAGGAGCTCACTGCGATGGCCAGTTCAATCTCTCTTCTTCCATGGCGAGGGAACGCGCCCACGCCTTGGACTTGAAGGGAGTTGGAAGCCTGGCGTTGGTGTCCCCCACATGACGATCGATCGTCGGGCGGATGAACTACCCCGCCACACCACAGGAAGCATGTGTAGACAGCAGAGGACGCCACGCCAGCAGACGAGAATCCGAGGTTGATGGAGTAAGCAGGCGAGACGCCGATGACACCGCGCATGTGTAGGATGAGAGTGCGGACTCAACAGCACCATAGTGATGTGTTGACGAGAGCATTCCGCCAGCAGAAATTCCACTTGCTGTACACCCGCTGGGTTGGACCAACAAATACCGGTACGGTAAAAAGCCCAAACTTTGACACCCAAAGTCTTGGTTTTGCGTCAGTTCGTTGGATCAGAATGCCACATTCCCAAAACAAGATGCAGTACAGTATTTTGTGTTTTTGGTCGTTTTTGCGTGATGATGGTGTGAGCCTCACACATGGTCAAGCTTCTGTGACTGGCGCCTGCACCATGCTCGCTATGATTGCGGCTATCGTCACTAAGCAAGAATACGCGATAATCGTGACAGCATGGCAGTGGTGACGTCTATCCACGGACGGAAGGAATGCGTCTGGACAATATCCGACCGAGCACCACTCGACCAGCCAGCGCCGCAGAAGTTATGTTGAGCTGGTCGGCCGCACTGACAGTTTGTCAGGGAGCTGTCACGCGCATTTTGATGGAGAGTCTGTCACATTCATCAAACACGATGCACTACGTCATCGTACAGTAAGTGCGTGAGGACACAAGGGGTAGGTGAGGTCAGTCGTCGAGCCGACATCTGCTGCTTGACAAGTGACTGCCGCGAATCCACGTATTTCTAAATCAATATGTTCGTTCACTTAGGGTGACAAATACTGATAGAAGACACATTGTGGTGGCTTTTCTTTGGTCGACGTGATGAATGAGGGCGAGGGAATCATGGTGCAAGCGATGCGGGCGACGGGATAGAGTGCGACGCCCGTGCGCAGCGCAGCACTCAAAAAAGGTTCCGTTCCTACGTGTTTTGTACAGTTCCGGCTCATCTCTCAACATGGACGCCCGCCTCCCCACAGATTGTGGGCCAGCGTCAGCTCCCTTTGCTTTTCCGCTTTCTTTCGCCAGCCTCCCTCCCCCCTCGCATCACGCCACAGTGCGCTCTTGCCTGCCGCCACCCTCCTTTCTCATTCGCCCATCTTCGTCGTCGCCGCCACCTGTCCCGCCCGCTCGGTGGTGTGTGTGAAGAAACAGCAGACGCCGTGGAAACCGCCTGGACTCAGTCGGTCATTGACCTTCAGCACTGAACTCTGCACGCGCAGCGCTTTCGTTTCCGCGCCAAGCCGCCAAGACACCAACGACGGCATTTCCACTATCCAACGAGCTCGAGTCGCGACTCCTCTTCGGTGTAGGAGAGGTTACACGTGTCCAAACGAAATCGTGCGCCCCCTCTGCGCGTTACAGCCTCGCCATCACCGAACTAGTCAAGGGTCCCAAAGGTACACTATTGGCTTGTGTTACCAACGCCTTACTACCCTCGAGCCCGTCTCCATACTAAAACGGAGATTCCCGCTTCGCGAATCCAGGCCTCCGGAAGCGACTCGGAATTACTGCCGGGTGGTCGTCCCATTACGACGCCCACGCCAGTCGCGGCGACAAATTCCCAACGTTTCGCCAACACATTCCCAACAACACGACGCCCAACGCAACGCCAACAGAACGCCAACGCCAACGTCGAGTCGTGACCAACAAGATCTCTTCGCCGCGTGACAGGGGAGCTCCTCATTATCCATATTTACGCCGATTGACTCGATCATGGCGTCCCAACGCTTCGCGTTCCCCATGCCCGAGCGCGCGTTGCCGCGGATCCGTGTCTCCCCGGAGCAGCATGAAGAGCTCCGCGCGTTCGCCGTGCGCACGGCCCACGACGTACTCCGCGAGGGGCCAACGTGGGGCCGCTCCAACGTCCAGGCCGCTCGTGAGCGCGGCTGGAAGGTCTCGCAGCGCTCGCCCGACATCTGCTTCATGATGAAGACCACGACCACGTCCAAGCCGCTCAAGCAAGCCAAGGCGCCGTTGTCGGCCAACGGCTCTTCCCGTGGACTCTATGGCAACGCCAATCCAAGCGCCAATGCGTCGAGCCAGTCGATCTCTTCCGATGAATCTCCACTCGCCGGCGCGACGCCCAACACGCAGCGCACGGCTGGTGGCGGCGCCGGTGGCCGCGCGTTCATGGGCTCGGTGCGGCTCGCGGGCTACAACCTGGACGATGTGGTCACATCGATCCACTGCGAGACCACGCGCGCCGTGCGCCAGCAGCTCTCCAAGAGCTACGGACAGGCGTACCTCGACTGCTGCGTGCTGCAGACGCTCGAAGGCGCCAAACCCTACGATCCGTTCTGGTACTTGGGACTCAAGTGGACCGCGCTCAAGACGCCGTTCGAGAAGCTCGTCAACTACCGCGAGTTTGTCTACTTGGAGCACTCGGGCACACATGTGAGCGCGAACGGCCAGCGCATGCTCTACCGCATCATCCAGTCCGTGAGCCTCGACGACTTTGGCGGCGAGCGCGCCTACTTTGGGCTCACGCGCGCGCACTTGGAGGCCGCGTACGTGTACTGGATGGACGCGCCTTCGGGTGGCCTGCCGTCACCGGACAGCGGCGTGCTCACGGTCTGCATGAAGGGACTCGCGCACCCCAAGGGCAAAGTGCCGCTCTGGCTCGTGGAGCGATACATGAAAAAGTTCTGGAAGGCCGGGTGGTCCCTGAAGGGGTCGGACGGCGCCGCGGTCTCGGCGATGGCCATGGAGGACCCCTCCCACCAGATCACGCTCGATCTCGCGACCGAGTGGGTCGCCGACGCCGACCGCAAGGCCTGCGCGCTGTGTCAAAAGAAGTTCCGCTTTGGCCGGCGCATGCGCCACCACTGCCGCGCCTGTGGCGAAGTCATTTGCCGCGGCTGCACGCAGTACTTTTTGCTCACGTACCCGACGTCCTCGAGCGTCGGCGCGTACCCGTTCCACAACTATAGCTCGACCGACTCGAATGTAAACCGGAAGAAGGCCGCGTTTGAAGACGACGACGACCTGCCGGCAACTTTAGGGGGCGACTATACAAACTCGGGGTCCCGCCGTGGGCGCCTGCGCGTGGCGAGCGAAAACGACGCCGTCATGGTCGGCAAAGTGTGCCGGCGCTGCGTCGAGATGAAGAAAGTCGCGATCCGGAAGGACACGACGCGCGTGTCGTCGTCGGTCAAGAAGCTACGCGCGTCGCAGCAGCAGCGCCAGACCCGCACGACGCGGGCGCTTTCGTGGGAGACGCAGAACCACCACTCGGGCCGCAAGCCGCTGCCGATCCACGAGCACGACGACGAGCACGACGAGCACGAGCTACCGATCATGGGCCACGACGACGAGTCCGACGCCGAGTTCTTCGTCCCGGAGACGCCCGGGCCCAACATGAACCAGCACCAGTACTACCAGCACCACAACCACAACCGGCATCAGCATCAGGACGACGACACGGCCAGCGAGTTTAGCATTGGCGACTTTGAATCGTCGACCGCGTTCAAGCCGTACGCGACGCTCGAGTACAAGGGCCCCAACAACCATCACAGCCACGCGATCGACGAGGACAAGACCGGCGCGTCCGTGCCCGAGTCGCAGTTCTCGCAGTCGGGCTTCTCGGTCGGCTTCCACGCGCACGACGACGACAGCGACGACGACGACGACGGTGTCGTTGACTACCACTCGGACCCCGAGCCCGAGCAGGCTGGAGCTGGGGCTGCTGCCGTGCGCCACCCGCAGCTCGGCCACGTCTCACACTTTACGGTCGAGGAGGAAGAGCGCTTCACGTCGACGCAGCCGTCGCGTCATCACCACCAGCAACAGACGCAGACGCAGACCCAACAGGCCAAGCCGCTGCAACCACCACCACCGGTCGCGCAGAACTTTGTGCTCACGGCCGCGGCGCTGAACAACCGCAACGCCGACCAGTACAAACAGGACGCGCGCCTGCGGCTCGAGGACCTGCTGGCCGACACGGACGACGAAGACGAGCAAGACTACTCGACCTCGCCGCCCATGCGGCCCAGCGCGCTCGACATCCACGAGATGCGCCCGCTGCCGCACCTCGTGCGCACCACGAGCGCGCCACCGATGTCCACACCACGGCGCAGCGACCGCATGGCGCCGCCGCCGCCCCCGCCTTCGTCGACCGAGATCGAGGATTCGCTCGCGGGGCTCCACATGGGGCGATACCACGTCTCGGCCGCGCCGCGCGACCGCGAGAGCAACTTGTCATCGATCTCGTTCTCGTCGTTCGACGCCGACATGCTCATCGACGCGTCGGCGTTTGACGTGGACGACCCGCGCATGAGCACGGCGTTCGACGAGGCCACGGAAGGGGAAGACGACGACGTGCTGTACGCGCGCATCCAGAAGATCCAGGACGAAGTGATGCGGCGTCAGCTGCTGGCGTCGTCGGCGTCGTCGGTCGCGAGCTCGCTGTCGGCGTCCATGGGCCCGTCGACGATCCGGTTCAACAACCGGCCGACACGCGCGCCGTCCAACGGCCACAACAACGGCACGTCGCTCAGCGAGGCCTCGACGATCTCGTCGAACGAGTCGTTCGGCTCGATGCCCACGGACGTAGCTGCGATCACGCCGCAGGCTCCAAAGCACCACGCCCACCACAAGGCCGCCCACGCCGCGCAGCTCCAGGTCGAGAGCGCCATCGCCGACCAGGCGCAGCTGCTCTACCGGATCCAAATGGAGCGCGAGCGCACGACCGCGGCGACGCCCAGCGGCGTGCACCTGTTCTAAGCGTCGTGTAGTTAGTTGGTAGTATCGACAGTCGGATCCCCCACTTCGTTCAGGTGAAAACGAAACCACAGGGGCCGAAGCATTATAAACGCAGATTATTCTTTTCGCTCGCGCGTCCTCTGGTCTCCCCGTCATGTGTGACACGTTCAAAGGGCCGCATTGCGTTCGTACACAACTACTAGTAGGTTGTTCGTGTACGTTCTTCCCGTCTCTCGTCATCCCACGGCGTCGGTGGCATCACGGCAGATGCGATCCACAGGCTCTGCCAGGGCGAGAGAGCACCACGTGCGATGGAAACGGTAGCGAGAGAGACTGCTGCAACCACGCGATGAAGGTTGTTTTTGATTAAATAACGGAAGGGCTGTCTCCTCATGGGCCCTAGACAAACGCGGCCGTGCCCTGCTGCCGCGCGGCCGTCGAGCGCGCGTACCGCGGCGGCGACGGCAGATCGTACGAGCTGCCCTCTGCGATCGAGAACACCTCGTCGTCCGTGTCGTACTCGGCCGAGACGGCCGTGTAGGCCGACGACGTGATCGACGCGTCGGTCATGCGGGCACTGCTCGAGGGCTTCCACTGGCTCGAGCGCACCGAGCTGCCACCCATGCTGCTTGAAGCAGCTTGCTGTTGCAGGAGGAACTGGTGTTGGGCCTGCATCTCCATCTGCTGTTGGAACTGCGCGTACGCCTCGCGCTGCAGGTGCTCGCGCTTCATGCGCTCGAGCTGGATGTTGCGCAGCAGCTCCTCCTGCTCGGCGATCGACTGCTCCATGCGCGTGAGCGCCTCGGCGGTCTCGGGCGCGACGACCACAGGCGTACGCTCGCCGAGATTGCGGTGACGGTCCTTGGCCAAGTGGCGCTCCTTGAGCTGCCGCAGGCGGTCCACGGCACCGGTTGGCTTGTGGGCGCCGTGCGCCTCGTCCAGGATCTCGCGCGACGGCAACGGCGCGTCCTCAAAGTTGAGCTGCTCCATCTGACTGAGCAGTGTCACGGGGGCGGGCTTGCGCGCGCCCGACTCGGTGTACGAGCGCTGCGACACGGGCGTCTCGACGACCTCCAGGGGCTTGTGCTCGTTGCGGTGCGCGCGCACGAGGCACACACATTTGAGACAGAATTTCTCGTCGATCACTGCACTTGGGTGCTCGGCGTTGCGCTTTTCGTGCCAGGGCAGGCACAACGTGAACTGGATCACGCACCGCGAGCACATGACTTGGCCGCAGCAGCGGCAGCTCGCGTGGGTCTTCTTCCGGAGCCCCGAGGCGAACGTCTTGAGGCACGCCGTGCAGTGCTTGTGGGCCTCCGAGAGCTTGGTCTCTTTCACTTTGGCCTGGAACCCGTCGGGCGAGAGCACGCGGCCGTGCTTCATGAAGTGCTTGACGTCGGCGCAGTTGTCGAGGTTCACGATCGTCGGCCCAAACTGCGTGAGGAACGTCTTGCCCATCCAGCTTGTCGCGCTGCCGCTCGGGTCGAGCCACCCTTCGGCGAAGACCTGGACCGCGCGTGCGGTCGGGTCGTACCGGTACAGGTACGTGCAGGCCATGGCCCCACGCACGAGATCGTACTCGCGCTCGGCGAGCACCGAGACGTGGTCCGCATCCACGGGCAGCACGACCTTCATGAGCATCTTCTCGCCGCTTTGCGAGGTGATCGTGCGCGCGTACTCGACCACGGCGTAGTCGCGGGACGACACAAACTTGTCGGCCGGGGAGACACACGCGAGCCACTTGACGCCGAAAAAGTAGAACGGATCGTCGTCGCGTTGGCGCGCAAACACTTGGAGCACGGCGGCGTCGAGGAACAAGTCACGGTACAGATCCGTTTTCACGGCGCGCTCGTCGGTGGTCGTGTCGCAGTAGAGGCCGTACTCGAGGTCTTTGAGCGAGACGCTCGAAATCTGGCCGCGCGCGAGAAAGTGGCGCTGCGCGGCCGAGTTGCTTTCGTGCCGGCGGCGGTACACCGTGAGGTGGTGCTGCTTGCTCGTGTAGTGGGCGCGCCAGTCGCCGCTGCCGCCTTCAAACATTTGCTCGCTGTGGGCCCACGCGGCGTTGCTCTTCCGCAGCACGCGGTTCATCTCGACGATGCACTGGCGCTTGAGCAGCTCGACTTGGTCGCGCGAGAGCGAGACCTTGGGGAGGAACTCGTCGCTGAGCGGGAACCGGCGCCGCGGGTTCCGCGCCTGGACTTCGATCGAGAGCACATCGCCGGCCTGCGGGAGCAGCGTCTTGTTGGTGCTCACGGCCGTCGTGAGCAGCGTGGGCCCCGTGCCGCCGCTGTGCGAGGTCGCCGAGCTCGGGCGGCCGTCGCTGTGGCTGTTGGCGGCCACACGACTGCGCGCAGATGTCGCGTCCATCGTGTATGCGGAGTGGGTGGTGCTGGAGTCAAAAGCCCGAATGGACGGCCAGGGAGGAAGGAGTACGTGCAGCGCAACGCGGGTGTACGCTTGTGTGTGGGGTTGAGGGAATGTCAATCGACCTTGCTTTGCGCGCCGACAGTCAGGCGTGGGTGGGCGTCAGGTCCCCCGAGGTACGCACGCGAGCGGCCGGATTGCGAAATGAATTGGCGTCATGGGGTGTGGCTGTGTGGACCCGCGCGGGGAGGAAGGGCAGAGCGGAAAGCACACACGCATCCGCGCATGGCTCGGCCGTGAACCACCAGGGCCCCTGGCAGGGGGGATACGGTACAGGACACCTCGGTCGTGGGTACCTAGCGGTCGGACCAACTGGGCCACAAGGGAGAGCGTCCGTCGCTTGTCAAAGACGGCAATCGCTCTTGCTCGCCGGCTGGATCTGGTTGTCCCCCTTTCCACGTGCGGCACCCAGGAAGCTGACAGTCAACCCTCGCAAACAGCGCACACAGGCCCCCTGCCCTCCGGATTTGGGGTTTCTTTTGCGGTCGAGCCTTTCGTGAGACCACGGGAGCAGCCACTGTCTTGCTTGCTCCGAGTTGGAAGTTGTGGTATTCTCTCCGGAACTGCTCCACGCACGCACGGCTTACAAGAAGCATTCCCAACGGGCGCGCATCACTCTTCGACGATCGAAGAGAGAGAGAGAGAGAGATAGAGAGAGGGAGGGGGACTTGCTGATTTGGAGCCGGCACAAGGTATCTTCATGCACATAGACGGGTCCTTTTGTTGCACATTACCAAAATAAGGTGATCTAGGGCGACTTGATGGCTGAGTATGAAAGGCGAGTATCCCAGATTTACCTTGTTTTCTAGCTAAAGTGAGTAGATCACCGTGTTTTCGGATGCGTGTCCCAACTGACCTGACTTCTGTTTTGCCTTTCGCATGTGGTTCGTGCAATCGCGCGTGGGTGGAGACCGCCAGAGGAACAGCGGAACAGAGACTTTGCGAGTTGACTTGGCGTTTGTATGGCAATCTTATGGAGACTGCCTCTGTCACTCCAGAGTCCCATCCCATCTCCAGGTGGCGGATTTCATGACGGAGATGATCACGCGCTACACACTCAACTGGAGAGCGTAGCAGTGCTGCGGGGTCTGTCGGTGCTTTGGCGTTGTTGTTACCAGTCTGGTACTGTACGTGCAATTTCGAAAGCTCTGATCTCCGCGCTTGGCAAACAGCGAGGCTGAGCAATTGCACGCTGGCGTTCGACAGCGGGAGCAGTTGCTCGCTTTCACTAGTTTATTACAACTATGCTGGTCTCGCATCATGGTCTGGTGGTGTGGGACCCCTTGGTCAGGTACACAAAGCGAAGAAGAGGATTCCGCACGCATGACTCACTTTCTTGGTTCTTTTCCAAGGATGGGCTCACGACCCAGTTCGCTCGCTCCGAAAACGGGGAACGACCCTGGCTCTCTGAGATGCCTCGATTGAGACCCGCAAGATTTCCCGATATCATTTGAGTTGTCAACTGTTGACACAGCGAGATCCGCGAGATCCCACAGTATACGGGCTTTACGGGAACGGGTGTGGCACTCCCGAGACGCTGGAGGAAATTCCCGGCAGAGTGGCTCGAGCTTCCTATAACATGCTAACTATTGAATGGAGTTCTCTTTGGTTAAAATAGCGTTGGCTGGCGTCGAACTGTCGAAGTGCCTCGACGGGTACACCATGGACTGGACATCCCGCGTCTTGTGCACTTGGTGAGGAAAACGGTGGAGGATGACGCCATCGTAGCTGAATGTTACATCGACAGTTGACGGCAGAATCTTTGCGTAAGATGATGATGCCAGTCGGTTCAGTTTTGAGAGGGAATGTTGGCAGGCTGCCTGCCTAGAAATCGTGCTAGAATGGATCAGATCAGATCGGACGGAGCCGTCCGCTGGACACCTACGAATCTCAGCATCCACATGCTCGCCCAAGCCGACGAGCTTCCTGATCGAAGGAGCGCAGAGTTCAGCTGTGTACTGGACTGAGTGTGGATGTTCGCATCATGATCCGTTCTGTAGGTGTGGAGCTTCTACGGCACCGCGCTGATGCTATTTTGGTTGGGCGCTTGACTATTTACGTACCATAGTATAGTACAATCGGACTGGACGATGCGGCGAAGCGTGGTTTGAAAGCACCTCTTTCCACCACAATTGCCCTCTTTCTTGTACCGGTACGACCAAAGTTTCAGCGCGTTGCCTGTTCCCTCGCGACCGTCTCCTTCGGTGAGGCATGTATTTCTCGCGAGGGCGAAGACTGACAGCGGCCCTGTTGTCCCGCGTGACGTCGCGCATCGTTCAATATGCGAGATGGACCGATAGCTTCTCGGTCTGCCTCTCTCACGACTTCTTTGTCGGTCCATCTCGGAGACGAAGGAAGCGGTGCTTCAACGTACAGTACCCAGTACTCACTGGAATCCAGAGTCTGGATACGCGAAACCAACTGGGTTTCTCTGAGACGCTGGTGAACTGAGCCACCATCAGACCACTCCGCAGCAGTGCGCGTGAACTGGGTGCTGCGGTCCTAGAGTACATACAGCCTTTCCTAAGGATGCTTATGGATGGACGGCGCTACAGGATGCAAGAGATGTGGAGT
This sequence comes from Pythium biforme, assembly GCA_023337735.1. Classification (NCBI taxonomy): domain Eukaryota; phylum Oomycota; class Peronosporomycetes; order Pythiales; family Pythiaceae; genus Pythium; species Pythium biforme. Next base: position 29,131 of record JAADXJ010000065.1, on the reverse strand, counting down.
GGGCGGGTGTAGTGGTGTGGGGGCTATGTCGCTGTTTTTAGTCGCTTGAATCCGCAGTCGTGCCACGTCCTGCTGCTGGGTGCTATCGATAGTGCAGTGTATGTCGCATGGAACGCGACGAACAGGCGAGAGGAAAGCCTCGTTCTCCTCGGTCCGCGGCTCGGGGTTCAAGTGAGACCGTGGGGGAATCCTTCAACGTCGTACACGTATGAAGGAATCTGCGGTCGGTGTTCAACTGCTCGTGGAATCCAGACGGTAATTGACACACTGCTCCACACGTACGTAGCAGGCTCATGGCGTACGGTACTACTGGACGCGCAGTGTGTACACTCGGTGGAGGTGCCATGGGTGGCACCCCTAGCGTCTTATGACGCGCCCAATGTCTGCACGCGAGAAGACAGCTCGTGTTCATACAATGAAAGGTGTGTAGTATTAGGTGCCCTCGTTGTGTGAGGGAACTAACGGGTTAGTTCGAGTCGCGGCGGATCGTCGGGTCCTTGTGTTCGTCGTAGTCGCGCGAGAGGTAGTCGACGTGGACGAACGCGCGCTCGACGTTAGCGAGCTCCTCGACTTTGTTCTGAAGCGCCAAGCTAATGTCGTGGGCCTCGCGCACGCACATTGTGGCCGGCAAGATGACCTCGAGCTCCACGAGGTAGTTGTTCCCGAAATGATAGGCGCGCACAATGTCCGATTTCATCTGCGGGTGGTGGAGATCTGCGAGGTCCCGAATTTGCTCAATAAAGTCGGGGTCGGCACCTGATGATACAGTACAATCCCCGCGTCCATGAGTGTCACGAACGATTGGTCGCTCCAATGAGAGAACAACGTACGCAGTCCGATGAGCCGCTCGACTTGTTCCTTGCCCGTCGCGAGCCAGCTAAAGCCAATGTACACGGAGATCGCGATCGCGCCCAGCGAATCGAGATACCACAGGTCCCGGCGGTAGTGCGCGATGAGCGAGGTCGTGACCGCGACCGAGTTGCTGAAGACGTCGTTGCGGTGGTCCTGCGCGAGCGCGTCCGCCGAGGACGAGTTGCTGGCGATGCGCGAGCAGACCCACCAGAGCACGAGCTTGATCACGATCGCAAAGAACAGCACGCCGATCGTGAAGGACGTCATGTCGAGATCCGGGAGCGTGCCGCCAAAGCCCGTGACCAGCGTCTCGATGGACTTTTGCACGACCTCAATGGCTGTTACAAAAGTAACCAATGAGTGCATATCCACAAACGAGACAGAGCGAAGAACGAACGCACCCGCCATGCCCATGAGCGTGGCCGAGATGACGACTGCAATGGGCTCGAGCCGTCGCCTTCCGGCCGGGTAGTTGACATTGGGCGTGTGGATGTGCTTGTCCGAGTACCAAAACAGCCACTGCGACGTGAGATCCAAGATCGAATCCACGAGCGACGAGAGCACGGCCAGCGAGCCACTCGCGATCGCGGCGTACGTCTTGGCCACCGCGAGGATCTGCATTATGGCAAAAGCATCGATCAATACGTGGGCCCTTTGCGTGGCTTCTACACTGCGTGGTTCTATCTATCGAACGCACCACATTGATGAGGAGCGACAAGCGGATCGCGGTCTGCACCTTGGCCGACGTCGCCGGCGCCAAGTGCTGGATCTCCGTTGCACTCTGCTGGCGCAGCAGCGCGTGCGCGACCTGCGAGCGGCGGTCGCGGTACGATCCTTTGCCGGGCGCGCCGAGGCCGTTGTCGCTTTGGGCGCCGCCAGCGTCGGCGTCGCGCAGGAGCGCGATCGCGTGGTTTCCGTTGTTGCTAATGGAGCCGTAGTTGGTCGGGCTCGCGCTGGCCTTCTTGCGGTCCTGCTTGCGCAGCTTCTTGGGGAGTGCGTCGGCCATGAGCGATGCGGTCTCACGCGGGTGCACGAGCGGCTGGAAGGGACGATTCGCACGCAGGAAGTCGGGCGCCGTCGGCCGCAGCATGAACCGTACGGTGGTGCGTGGGCAGGCGCGATTGGATCGTACAATCGACCCACTGGCTGAGCGGTTTCTGGGATCTTGAAGAGCTCCTCGATCAGTGGGGAGATTCTTACGGTGCGCTAGCGCAACTTCCCCAAGGGCGACTTCAGCACGTCAGGTCGTGTGGTCCACCATTGGCAACTTCGGGAGCTGCCTCGTCTCAGGTAATGATCCATGAATGCCTTCCCATCCCACAACTGCCAGCTCCACAAACGTATCCCCGTCCGTGCCCACAGGGGTTATTACAACACGAGGGCGAAAGGGAGACGATAGTATTGGTCTCTTACGACATCAATCGCTTCGGTGGAGACCCCAACCGCTTCGTTGGAGATCCGAGTCGCTTCGATGGAGACCCGAGTCGGTTCGTTGGCGACCCTAAATACGAGGGTCGGCGAGGGGACAGTGGCTCCAACGAGTCGCGGCGCACGGTTAAGTCTTTGTGACGGTCGATGTCGCGCGCCTGATAGTCAATACGCACGAACGCGCGCTCGACAGTGTCCATCTCCTCGACTTTCTTCAGCAGCTGGAACACGATGCCATGGGCCTGACGGACGGTCATGGTCTCCGGTAAAATGACCTCTATCTCCACGAGGTAGTGGTTCCCGAAATGGTAGGCACGCACAACATCCGATTTCATGAGCGGGTGGTGGAGATCCACGAGCTCCCGCACTTGCTCGATGAACTTTGGGTCTGCACCTTCAGGATTGGGCATAGTTCGTCAAGTCACGCTTCCTCACACACAGAGAAGAGGAAGGAGGAATACGGGGTACGTACTATGTCCGATGAGCCGCTCGACTTGTTCGTTCCCGGTCACGAGCCAGCTCAGGCCAATGTACAAGGAGATCCCGATCGCGCCGAACGCGTCGAGGTACCACAGGTCGCGGTGGGAGTGGGAGATCACCGACGTCGTGACTGCGACCAAGTTGCTCAAGACGTCGTTGCGGTGGGACTGTGCGAGCGCGTCGGCCGAGGGCGAGAGCGCCGCCAAGCGCGCGCAGTACCACCAGAGCACGAGCTTGATCATGATCCCAGCGGCCAGTATGCCCACGGCGAGCGGCGCCATGTCGAGATCCGGCAGCACGCCATCGAAGCCGTCGATCAACGTGCCGATCGATATATCCACGACCTCAATCGCTGGATGCACCACAATGCAAATCAGTGTTAGTGTCACGGAACGGTAGGCATGGGTAAAGCGGCCATATGTGCCTACAGGCCATGCCCATGAGCGTGGCCGAGATGACGACCGCGACGGGTTCGAGCCGGCGCCGCCCAGCAGGGTAGTTCACGTCTGGTGTGTGCATCCGCTTGTCCGCATACCAGAAGAGCCACTGCGACGTGAGATCGAGGATCGAGTCCACGAGCGATGACAGCACGGCAAGCGAGCCGCTGATCAAGACCGCGTATGTATTGGCAATCACGATAATCTATGGACGCACACACGTCAGTCAGCGAGAACGTTGAATGCGCACAGTAGGGTCACAGTCACGTCGATCCATCGCCCGTACAAGGTTGATGGCGACCGAGGCCTGGATCGCCGTCTGCACTTGAGCGGACACCGCCGGCGTCGTGCTCGCGAGCTCCTCGGTGTTGTTCTGCTGGCATAGCAGCGAGTGCGCGACGGGCGAGCGGTGGCCGCGCGGGCTCTCGCTCTTGGGCGATTCGCTCGCCTGCGCGACGTCGATATCGTGGGAATCGCAGGCCAGCTTGTCGTGCACGTCCGCTTGGGTGATCGGGTCGTAGCCAATCGGGATCGCGGGGCGGGCCGTGTCCGCACTCTTGTTGCCGTGAGGGCTCTGCTTCCCGCCGAGCGTGTCGGGCATCGTGAGAAGGAACGCTGATTTCCTGGCCTCAGGCCGGCGCAAAACAAAAAAGATCCGGGAGTGCGATTGAGGCGGGGTGGAACTACCCAGCGGAAACAATCGCCAGACCGTTGGACGCAAGCCATCTCTACTGGTGTGGATCGCAGTGGGTGTCGACGGCTGGCATGGGACGCGAGATCTTTCCCAAGAGTCGCCTTTGTGCGCGACCACTCGCAACTCAGCCAGAGCCGCTCGTTGCGCTATTCGTCACTGTCCCAAAAGTGCCGGCCGTACACAACGATCAGGACGGGTCAGCGGTGAATTGCATTGTTCATACGACCATTGTGTGCCTGGTTGAAGTTCGACTCAGTCATTTCATTTGACCATGCCGGCCGGCACAACCGTGCCCAACAGGTAGTCGAAAATGGAGAGCTCCAAAACAATGGAGACGGAGATCCATGTGCAGTTTTCATGGTATAAGTGGGTTCAATGCCCGAAGCCCTTCAGACAGAAGACTTGCGAGGCGACGACGCATCCATCGAGTCACGACGGACAGTCGGGTCTTTGTGCTCGTCGTAGTCGCGGGCCTGGTAGTCGACGTGGACGAACGTGCGCTCGACACTGTCCAGCTCCTCCACTTTTTTCTGCAGCTCAATGACAATGTCGTGGGACTCGCGGACGCTCATGGTCTCGGGCAGCACAACTTCGAGCTCCACGAGGTAGTGGTTACCAAAGTGGTACGCGCGCACAACGTCCGACGTCATGAGCGGGTGGTGGAGGTCCACGAGGGCGCGAACATGGTCGATAAACTCCGGATCGGCACCTGCGTGTATGGGGGGACACCACGGTCAGTTTCAAACGAGACAGGGTGGAAACCCATCTAGCTCGGTGCCCGTACGGATGCCAATAAGCCGTTCGACTTGTTCGTTCCCGGTCGCGAGCCAGCTGAAGCCAATGTACACGGAGATCGCGATCGCACCGATCGAATCGAGGTACCACAGATCACGGTTGTAGTGCGCGATCAGCGACGACGTGACCGCCAAAGAGTTGCTCAGGATGTCATTGCGGTGGTCCTGCGCGAGCGCGTCGGCCGACGGCGAGTTCTTGGCAATGCGTGAGCAGACCCACCAGAGCCCGAGCTTGACCGTGATGGCGGCGAGCAGAATGCACACCGTGAGCGGCGTCATGTTGAGATCCGGAAGCGCACCGTCAAAGCCGTCGACCAAGGTCTCCACGGATTTTTGCACGACCTCAATAGCTGATTACGAGGGCAGACACAGTGAGTTCAAGGATAAGGGAGATCGGAGGCAAGCGAGAGAGACGCGTAACGTACACGCCATGCCCATGAGCGTCGCCGAGATGACGACTGCGATGGGCTCGAGCCGGCGCCGTCCCGCGGGGTAGTTTTCGTCCGGCGTGTGCATGTGCTTGTCCGCGTACCAGAAGAGCGCCTGCGACGTGAGGTCCAAAATCGAATCCACGAGCGACGAGAGCACAGCGAGCGAGCCACTCGTCAGCGCTGCGTACGTGTTTCCTATCGTGATAAACTGTCGTTCCCGTTCGACAACTGAATCAGTCAAAACCTCACAGCTCTCGTCTCGTCAAGAGGGAACACTATGAACCATTGACGTACCACATTGATGGCCAGTGACGTCTGGATCGCAGTCTGCACACTCGATGTCACCGCCGGTGTCGTGGTCTCGAGCTCCGCCGCGTCCTGCTGAAACAAAAGCGAGTGCGCGACCAGCGAGCGGCGAGGGCGAGGCGCGTCGCTCTTGCTAGGGTCCGTCTCGTGTGCTGCAACGTCGACGCGGTGGTCGCCGTGTGGCTTGCCCTGGACTTGCTCCTCTTGGCGGATCGCGTCGTAGCCGATCGGATGAGCGGGCCGCGGCATGGCGGTGCTTTTGCTGGGGTTTAGCTGCGAGCGCGCGCTGGGCATCGTACAGGAGACGCTGATCGCCAAGCACGAGTCTCCGACAATACGTGCAGACGGGAAGCGCAACAGTCGTTGCGGCGAAATTCACTCCTGCAGATCTCCAGGATTGGAGCTCGCGCTCGGTGGAACCTTTCCCCAAGAGTCGCCTGGGCCGCGACGACTCGCACACAGCCGGAGCTGCCCATTGTTGGTTATAAAGGTCAGATTCTGTTATGCAGAGCTGCACGCAGACGGCCAGACGACGAAGGAATCGCGACCATCGTGGAAGCGCTCGTGGCAGTGGCAATGGCAGCCTGGTTGCGCGACACGGAGCTCAATATTACTGAAGTGCTCATTTCATCTCGGAGCTCCAAACCTTCAGGTCACGTCACGTTGCGCCAGTGCACCATAACGCTGGGTCGCTAGGTCGTGTGGTCCACTCCATTTCCTCAACCTCGTACTTTAACGGATATATACAGTGCACCCCTGCATGTTTCCCCTCCGAGTGATGTGAGGAAACGTGAATGGAGGGGGAAAGGCAACCCGCCCCGACCGCGTTGTCTCTGAGTACCTATCGCCTCCTACCGTCGCCATGTTCGTGCTCACGCGCATCTCGGACGTGATCCCTGTGGCGCCAGACCTCTTCGAGGAGGACTACCAGAAGGTGCTGGTCGAGGAGATCGACCGCAAGTACGCCAACAAGGTCATCGCCGACGTCGGGCTCTGTGTCTCGATCTACGACTTTGTCCACATCGGCGACGCGTTCGTGCACCCAGCGGACGGCACATCGCACTCCCAAGTCGAGTTCCGCATGGTCGTGTTCCGGCCGTTCGTCGGCGAAGTGCTCAAGGGCCGCATCGTCAGCTGCAACGACGAGCACATCCGAGGTGCGTGTTCCCGAGAGGTGTTGCTGCCCTGTACAAACGTACTGACGCGTGCGATGTGCATTTGTTGGCGATCAGTCTCGATGGACTTTGTGCAGGACATCATCATCCCGTCCTATGCCATGCAGACGCCGTCCTACTTGTACGTTGTGTGGACGGAAGATAAAACGAGACGTGCGACGGGTCCGTTCTGACGTTGCTTCCGTGTATGCTATAGCGACACGGCCGAGCGATTGTGGGTCTGGAAGTACTCTGAAGGAAATGGTACGCTTCTGTGTGCTTTGCGTGCACGTGATGATGGCGGCGTGAGCTGATGCATTTATCCGCAATTTACAGAGAAATTTTACATGGACCTCCACGAGGAGATCCGCTTCCGCGTGACTAACATCAACTTTACGCGCGTGACCAAGACGGCCCACGGCATCCAGGCCACGACGACCGAGGCCAGCAACGACAAGACCGAAAGTGGCGCGCGTAACGCCGGCGACATGCGCCAGTCGCTCGCGCGCGGCCGCTCGGCGAGCGTCGACCTCTCGGAGACCGACCCGACGCCGTCGGCCATCCACATTCTGGTCCAAATTCCCTATCACGACCTGGCGATGTTGTGTGTGTGAGATACCTGACGTGTGTGTGTTTGATGGATTTGTAGGGAACGATCGATGAAGATGGCCTCGGGCTCTCGTCGTGGTGGACATAAACCGCGTCTCGGGTGGCATGCTCATTATGGCAACCTTTCGATAGAATCAATGTGTATTTTTCGCAATTGCTCATCCGTCGTGTGCATTTCCATGAATAGTTTGTAGGGTCTCGGTAAGCAGGCGCGTGAAAGGTCACACATCAAGGCCACCAGACCGCCAAGCGATCCTGCTCAGCTGTGGATGCGAGCACGTGTGCTCATATCGGGATACAAACAGCCAGCTTCAAGTTTGTGGACCCGCTCGGTGAAGCATGCAGAGAGCACCTTCTGATGCAGCTCAAGTGCTCAAGTCTCGCGCGGAAGTGCAGTTGCTGACGGCGCTCAACCAGAACAAGGCGAAGAGCGCATCCGGATACTTGCAGGTCGAGCAACAGCGCGTGGAGGATGAGGAACAAGAAGAGCAGCAGCGCCAGACGACGCAGAACCTCAAGCAGTTCCGCATCGGCGCTGGCAAGAACGCGTCACCGCCCACCGAAGCCGACGAGATGATCGCGGCTGTACGCCAGCTAGAGCATCATGTCCTGCCGTCGACGCCCGAGATGCCAGAGGAAGAAGAGCATGGGAAAACGTCGGATGCCCGACTGAACCAGATTGAGCTGAACGCGATCCGCCGACGTGAAACCCACATGGAGACGCTACGGCAGTATACGGAGAGCGTGAAGACCATCAGTGAGGAAATCGAAGTGGCGATCATCGATAAAGCTGACATGATCAAGGGAACGCTGGTTTCGCTGGATAACGAGCTCACGAAGAAAGCTGCGGAGTTGGTGGACGACACGTTGCTGCTCAAGTGCGAACATGGCGACGTGCTCACGATGTGGACAACGATGCAAGCGATCTGCGAGCGACGAACGAAGGCGGTGGAGGATTTTGGCGAGCAATTGGAGGCCATTGAGCGGTCTCGGGTGGAGTGCGTTGGCGAGGGTCTGATATTGCTCACAAAGACGCTGATGGACACGGCCCACGCACTGCCGCCCGAAGTCGAGCGGATTATCGAGGCTGAAGCATACGAAGTGAACGTCGTCGTGATCTCCAACCGCCGAGCCTACGCGGATTTGATCACGCGAATGGCCACCCGCGACGTCGACGTGTTTGTGCGAAGCCGGCTTCAATGGGAAGACGGTCAAGTGCGATGGCGCAGACTCCGCCATGACGACGCGATCCAAAGGTTCCACAGCACCATCGGTTCAACTCTACACACGGACCCCCGCGACAGGCAAACTGTCATTGTTCAACTTCGCGCCTTCCAGAAATCAATCCACGACGAGAAACGAAAGGCCGCTCTGCTCAAGCTCAGAGATGCAGGTGCCGACCTCACTTCTCTGCAGGCCCAGCTCGTGGTGACGGATCTCGCCGAGACACAGCGCTACGAAGAGGAGCAGAATGCCGCGTATTTCGAGGAGCTGACCCACCTGCACGACGACAAAGTGCGTGAGGCCCAACAACTACGCGAAGCGCTTCGCCTCGAACTTCACGGGTTTGGTTCGCTTGCCCCCGAGGGGGATATCATGTCATCGAGAGAGAAGCTTGTCGGTCTCTTGAGTGATGACTCGCTTGAAGAGTTTTTCCGCATGGCCGGGGGGCTGCGGAGCGAGCTCGATTCGATCGTGAAGAAGCTCGATATCTCAGAGCTTATTTACAAAGCCAACTTGGCTCCTCTACGGACATCTATTGGGGTGCTGCTCAGCGCACTTCCTTTGGAGAGTATCATGGAAAATCAAGGCAAAGAAGCCGAGCGCAAGGCAATCCAGGCGACAGTCGACAAGATGCGCAAAGCCGCAAAGCACGAGATCATGGGACTGTTGCCTGCGCTTCAAACTCAAGTTACGATGCTGCTCAACTTGGCCGATACTAGCGATCTTTTCAAGGCGGAGGTGGAAGATGTGAGTGTACAGCTCCGTCTCATCGTGGACGAATACGAGGCACTTTCTGGTGATGGTGAAGCAGGCACGTCCGATTTACGAGACACTGCAGCGTCTCCGCCGAAGACGCAGTCAACAGCTCCCTCACTAGCTCCAGGAACGTCGCCAGGCAAATCGTTACCTTCGTCATCTTTTGGGACCAGCAGTTTCGCCTCTCTTACGAGTGAGTCTAGCTCTGGCTCCATCGACCTTCAAGCTATTCGAAAGGTACAGCGTCGACTGGGCATGCTCGTCTATGCAACAGAACTGAGCCCCGCCTTCCAGGAACACTTGAGCTTTATCGCTCAGCAACTCGAGCTTCAGTTCCATGCAAACGACGTTGTTGATCAAGTCACTGCCACCAGTTGTGACGAGCATTTGGCAGCGCGTGAAGAAGAAAGCAAGCTCTTTCTCAAGCGAATCGGGCAAAAGGTCGAGGACCAAAGCCAGGTGCTGCACGATCAGTGCGAGCGACTCGCCAAATTCTTCTTGCGAGTGGCTCAGAAAATGGAAGAAGGGGAAGACCGTATCCGGTTCGTGAACCTGAGCGTCATGGACTTGCTCGACACACTTCAAGATAACGATCAAGAGGCCAATCTAGGGTTGGAAAGCCAGTACACAGCGAGTTGTGCGCGCTTACGTCACGCGCCGGACAGTACGGTGCTGGAAGATGAATTCGAGAAATCTACCGATTTGCTGCAGCAGCTCGAGGGTTCCTACCGACTCTACCAAAAGCGTGTGACGTTGGCTGCCCAGAATCATGTTGTTGCAACGCACAAACAGCACGACAGCTTTCTTTTCCAGCAGTGCACCCTCTTTGGCTTGGTAGCACCGACTGTTTTGGCGCCGTTTGATTTGGAGCATTTCCTCAGTGTTCAATTCATCGATGATGCCACTCTACCGAAGCCTCTACCTGCAGAAGACGCGCCCACAGGCGAGCAAGCGGACAGTCAGTCCACAGGCGAGCCTTCCAGCCAAGCTGGAGCCGGTCAACCACATGCCTCCAAAGCCCAAGTCCCTCCAAACGCGAGTTCCTCAGCAAGAGACAAAACGCACCCGGCATCCAAGGAGAAGAAAACCAAGGGCGGCGTCGACGAATTCAAGGAGGTTGCACCTCCGCCGAAAGACCGCTTCAAAACGGTCTCCGGGCTTGAACTGGACTACCAGCTGATGACCCCGGAGCTTGTGCAGCGAATCCTGACAGAACGAAGCGTTGAAGATGGCGAAGATACGCAAGCTGGCGTGACCGAAAGTGCAGATGCGCTACCTCAGGAAATTGGTGGTGCTGGATCAGCAGAGACTCATCCCAGTGGCGAGGACGGTGCAGTAGAGGAGAGTGCCGAAGAAGTAGTGCGTCGTGAAGCGCGCGACTCGCGCCTCAAACAAGTCGAAGCCGAAGCATTACGTGACTTCCTCTCGCTCGAGTTTGACGACACGCTCAAGGGCGAGCTGTTGCACGGCTTCCGAGACGCCATCATGACCAAGTTTGACGTGAATTTCAAAGCCCATATCTCCTCTGCAGCTGAGACACAGACTCAGAGACTCCAGGAGTGCAATTTGCTCCTAGAGGAGCGGCTACGTATGCACTGGCCTCGCAAAGGGCGTCTCGATGTTCAGATCTACCAACCACGGATTGGCGAGCTGTATAGCCACCGCCAGCGGTACGACCGCCACATTCGATCCATGACGACCAAAGTCGACTCTCTCCAGGTGGCGTTCGACAAGCAAGTTGCAGCTCTGCAGAGCTACTTGGAGGACGTTCGAGTGAAGCAACTAACTTTCCAGGCGCAGCTCCCGATGCAGCAGTCACTCGCAGCGTTACAGGGTCTTGAAGTCAAGTCGAAGAAGTTGCTCAGCGCGTGCCGGTCTGAAAGCGAGGAGAAACTTGAGAAAATGCGGTCAATGACCGCGAACGATCTGGGAATGTTGTCGTCACTCGCCCAAGACTACGTTCGTGCTTGTTCGTCCCTCGTGTTCCCAGACTTGACAAGCTGTGAGGTCATCAGCGGGTGCGATTTCCATCCCGAGGAAGTTGCCATCGTCCAGTCAAAGATCCAGTCCGTCGAGACAAAGCTTCGCCAAGTGTTTGAAAGTCGAGACGCGCCGCTTCTCCAACTTGTGGACACGCAGCGAAGCGTGCTAGATGCCGCACAAGAGTTCAAGAACCGATACCAGTCCTGTCTGCAGAGTTTGTCGATGAGAGAAGGCTTGGGCCAAAAGTATGGACTACCACGGCGCAGCGCACAAGAACGATACCGCTCCGAGACCACGCGCGCCGACGAGCTCTCGGCCAAAATCGACGAACAGCTTGCGAATCTCCAGTCCGTCGTGGAAAACAAACAGACCCTCAAAATGACGCGACTTCCGGATGACGATGTGGCGACGCAGATCCTTCACTTGCTGCTACGACTGCGAGCAAAGCTGTTTTACCGCGGCAAGTACTTCGATTTGCTCAAGAACACAAGCCAGCTGGAACCGCTTCCCGTCAACTACGATGCTGGAGGAGTACCCAATCGTCCGACCACGACAGACCGCGACACCGTAGACGAAGAGTATTTGAAACCACCGGAGCAGCAGTTTCTCGATTTTGTCAAGCAAGTCGCCACGAAATGCCGCGACGACACGCGACAGCTGTACCAGCAAGGAGGCAAACTCGACGAACTGCCGGCGTCGGGTGTCCCAGCAGCGCTGGAAGAGTATCTCACGAGCTTGTCCGAGAAGGCTCGGGCCTACGTCTTGCAGCAAGAGCTCAAGTACCGTGAACAGGTGGACTATTTCGGAGAGCTGCTCGCGCTCGCCCCGGAGGTCGCGCTTCAGGACCACCTTGTGCGTTCACGTCAAGGTGTCTCGAGAGGCACCGTCGCCGCCCACGAGGACATGCAGCACGTGTTCCACCAGTGGATGGATCAGAAGAACCGCAATATGGCCGACTTGCGGCCAGACTTGTGCAGTCCAAACAACGCACTGCAGCTCCAGGCGCTGTGTGATCGCGAAGCCCAGCGCTCCGAGACGACGCTAGCGGGGCTGCGTGATTGCCGCGTTCAAATCGTCGAGAATATGGTGGCCGCATCGTCTGACTTTGAGAAGGAGCTGATTGCACTATGCAAGGCGTTTGCCGTTATCCTGGACACAAGCGTCATGACGCTCGAAGACCTCCAGCCGTTCAGCGGCGAAGAATTGCCCAAGCTGAAGCGCAAGACGCTCAAGCGGCTCCGGAAACTGGTGCGCATCGACGAGTTTGGCGACCCGCGCGAGGTCAAACGCACCGACGAGGAGATGAAGAAGCTGACGCAGCTGAACGAAGTGCCTCGCGTCCCGCGACGAGCGTGGGCTGGCATCCCTTCCTTTGGTAGCCACGTGCGGTGGGAGGCCACCCGCGCCGAGCTCGTCAAGGACGACGAAGAGATGGGTGCGTCTCCGGATGCTTCGCTAGCAGCTGTATTGATCGCACAGGCAGTGGACACGGACGGCACATGCACGGCACTGCTGACCCACGCGCACCGGTGTCTCATCCACGGCCGCGACGACGTGTACGCTTCGTACGAGGCGTTCCGCAGCTCCCACAGCCAAAAACTGTGTGCCGATCTCCAGGAGCGACTCCGCGACGAAGTCAAGTGGACCGAAAGCTGGCGACTCGGCATCGACAAGCTGCGCCAGCAAAAGCGCTCGTCGTCCGCGCTGCCCGCCGCCGATGCACACACAACGTAAAGCTGCTTGCACTGGGAACAAGCCGTTTCGGACATGAAGCCATCTTGGTGTCGGTCTCAGATATAGTCTCTGTATCTGATACCAGATCGATTCTGATACCGTACCTCTTCGCTCTTTGTGGTGGGTGGGGGCATCGAAACATGATGCTGCATTCGCGCGTGGCCTCGTGCACCGCGCGGCTGCCGCGGTTGGCGCTGCAAGCGGCACGGCCGTTCAGCTCCGCCAACGGTGCTGAACGTGTTGTCTCCCCCCTCGCATTCGTGGACGCGTCGGCGCAGGTTAGTATCGCCAACACGGATTATCGTAGACGAAGTTGGACGAAGGGGATCTCACACGGCATCGATGTGGAATCTACTTTTCGCTAGATCGGCGAGCGATGTCGCATCGAGCCCTTTGCGTTCGTGGGCGCGAACGTGGTCATTGGCGATGACGTTGTCGTCTCGTCCCACGTGACGCTCCAGAACTGCCGCGTCGGACGCCAAGTCGTGATCCACCCGGGCGTGCGGGTCGGACAGGTGCGTTTTCTTTCCTTCCAGTTCGTGCCGCTCGTCTTGGACTGAGTGAGATGATCTCATTGCAACAGGACGGATTTGGGTTCAATTTAGCGGCGAGTGGCGACCACTCGAAGAAGCCGCAGGAGCTACTCGTGGAGATTCACGACCATGTCGAGATTGGCGCGAACTGTACGATCGACCGCGGCAGTTGGCGCCACACCGTGCTGGGCAAAGGCTGCAAGCTCGACAACCTGATTCAAATCGGCCACAACGTGCAGCTCGGCGCCGGGTGCGTCATTGCGGCGCAGACGGGCATTGCTGGCAGCACTACTATTGGCAGCAACGTCCACATCGGAGGCCAAGTGGGCATCGCGCAGCACTTGACGATCGGCGACCACGTGCGCATCGCGGCCAAGAGCGGCGTCATGCACGATCTGGCAAGCGGGAAGACCTACGGCGGCACGCCGGCGGTGCCGCTCATGGAGTTCCGGCGACAAATGGCGTTCATGCGCACCGCCGGCAAGAAGACGCACAACAAGGAAGCCACCGAGAACTAGATTGAAAAATGACCAATGGAACAAAACATGCAAGCACAATTTAGGCCTGCGCCTTCTCGGCCAGCGCCTTGGGCTGCGGCTTCAAGATAAGAAGGATGATCGCGAGCAGCTTCTCGTACGTAACGAGCGAGATCGCGGCCGTGAGCACGGTCTGGAGCAGCTTGGCCTCGAGCCCGGCGAACCAGCCGGGGAGGCCGTCCTGCTTGTAGATCTGCGTGAGGCACGCGATGACACCGTCGCTGCGCGTGGGCATTGTAGCGTCCGTCGCGTCTTGCTCCTTCTGTTGCTTTTGCTGGGCGCGCATGAGCGACTGCGCGACTTGCAGCGGGTACGTCACGACCGTCGTGAGCGACTTGGCGAGTGCGCCGAGCACGAAGATCTCCATGGCGCTAAAGCCCGCGTGGGCAATGCCGGCCTGCTGGCGGCGCAGCTGGATTGCAGTCTTCATGCGCTCGTAGCTCACGTAGTGGATCACCGGGTTGCTCACGAGAATGAGCGACGCAAGCGTGCCGTTCCAGAGCGAGAGCAGGCCCTCGGACTGGATGATCTTGAGCATGCAGTCGACCACGCCGCCGTACTTCGAGGCGTCCTTGGACTTGAGGCGCATGTTGGCAACCCAGAGCGGCGCGGTCGCGTAGACGTTGATCACGCCGGCCACGCACGAGAGCACGAGGTTCTGCACGGGCGTGATGACGTTGCTGTCGGCCGGATACCGCGCCGGGTCCAGCGCGTGGAGCTTCTTGAGCAGCGCCGACTTGAGACCGTTGTAGCTGTTCGGTGATTTAGACCACATGGATACATTTTTGGTGTTGAGATATGCGATAGACTGGTCTAAACAAGCTTTGACCAATAAACATACGCACCAGAAGAAGTAGACAAAGTTGGAGCCGCCGAGTGCGACCTGCGTGGAGACGTGGCCTTGGTACACGCGCCACTTCTGCTCCTTGATGATCGTGAGCGCCTGCACCCAGAAGCTCTTGTTGCGCGCGGCCTTGCGGCGCTTTTCTTCATCTTCGTCGGCGGACGGCGGTGCCTGGCGTTCGACTGATTAATGATCCAGATACAATCACCTCGGTTAGACGTGTGTTTGGTTCTACGACCACGATGAGTTTGGTTCTACGACCACGATGAGTTTGGTTAGGCCCGAGTGATGCGTACCTTGCATGATCGTCTTGATCTGGTCGAGCGGGTACAGCACGCCCATGGCCAATGCGCCACCCTGGACAGCAACAACATTTTGACGTTACATCCAATCGGAGTCGGCGGGGCGAGTCGATGGATAGATCATAGACGTACGAGGCTGCCTGCGACGCCGTGCGCTAAGGTCTCCATGCTGATACTCTTGCTTAGGTTGCTCTACGATGGTGGCGATGCCGTGTTTCCGCCGCTGCGATTTATGGCGTCCTGTCGGGGCTGACGGGGTGTTTTGTTCATGTCAACACCACTTGAAGCAAGGTGCAAGACGGCGATTGTTTACCTCGACATCAAGAAAGCTGTTAAGTTCGGCTTGAGGATTTTAGCCAATGAAATGAATTAATGAATTGACAGCACAATCCTCTCTAGGTGCGATTTAGATGGAAAATCAAGGTTTGGCCGATTTTTAAATTTTGCAAAATTGATCTGGTCCGGGTTCCCATGGGAAACACGAGCACACTCTTGAATCAAGACTTGATCGATTTGAGTCCCACTGTCACGAGGTGACTCCTTTTCACACGGCTACATTCGACACTCTCTTGCGAGATCTCCCCTCTCATCTTCCTCACACATCCAAGTTACTGCAGCTGATCATCAGCCTGATGATCAGCCTGGTCAGGCCCATAGGTTGCCTGTCAGGCAGGCATGATTTCCGTGATGGAGAGACTCCATCCCTCCAAAGCCCACCACATTGTGGTCCACAATGCCATTACTGTATTTTCGAAATGGTGGACGCAATGTCCTGCCCAGCGCGCTGCTGGGACTGGGATCGATGTTCTGAACCCATTACTCTACACGGTGTTTGTAAGCTGTGTGTGGGACATCCCAGTTCGGCTGCTCGTTGCATCCTCGAAGAAATCCTCCGGAAAGACTGATCCCCAGCCAGTCGCTGAGGATCAGTCTTTCCGGTTTTGTCGCTGGCAGTGACAAAACAATGCTGGTGTCCGGTGAGTGAGGCACGGAATTTGTGGTCCACAGCCTCGTGATCAAATCACGTTTCCACAACTTCTGGAAACGTGATTTGATCACTAGGCCGATACTGTTCATACTGGGTGGATACCTTGACACGAAGATCCCTCAGTGACGGAGGGATCTTCGTCACTCATCCACACTGTGGATGAGTGTTCGAGTCACAGGCTACGCGAATTGCGAATCGCTGTTGGCGAGGTAATACACAAGCAATTTGATCCGAATCGAAAGGTGTGGCAGGGTGCCGCAGCCCACACGCGAAAGTCTTGGGTAACCCACAAGTTACGGCGGAAACTTGTGGGCCGCCCAGAAAGGCAAGGACATCGCCGTTTTGAACCACCAACAAACCACCACAATCTGGTCGCGTTACGTTGCCTCGTTGGATTCCATAAACAACTGGCGGAGGACGGTGCCTCAAAACGGCTGTTTGTTTTTGTTGTTGGAGTTTTCTCCCAACCTTTTCGTGTGTACCTTGCGAGGCTTGACCCTTCTATCAACCCCCATTCATCCGATCCCTCTTGGCAAAACCCCACCGAACCAAGGTTGTTGGGCCAAGACACTTGCTGTTTTGCTACAGAATGCAGAAATGCTTTGGTTGCGTCTAAATCCTGACTGGCCTCCCGATCAGGAAATCAAGCTGAAGGGTACTGTGGTCGTCCTTCCCGAACATCTAAACGGCGATCGATCGATCAGTCTCTCTTCTTGCCGAGGTCTCGAATTGGCGGAGATATTTTTCGAGCGGACAACGATTCCCGACGCCCACTCCCGTCGGGAGTGGGTATGAGGGTAACCCATCCAATCGTGCGAGACTGCCACTTCGGTCAGCCCCACGTGAACTGAAGTGAAGTCGGACCTTGGATCTACAGTATCTGGATCATTCCGGTCGTTTCTTCCTGCCAATTTGGAAATGCCAGAAGAAATGAGCGGATCTCCGCTGTAAGTGTGTACACTGTGGAATCAACGAGCTGCAAGCCCGGGCGAGATCACATTTCACTTGCGTCTGGTGTAGAAAATGGGGGAGCCGTGACGCAGCAGGGCTGTCTGATTTTCAGGATCGCGACCGTTTGTGCCTCAAACTGTGCGACGTCCACTATGTTTTAACAATGCCATTTCTCGCGTAAATGCACGGATGTATTCATCCCACAGACCATTTCATTGGGTGTAAACTCGCCTGTGACGGTTAAATCCCGCACCCAAACTGCCGCGGGTTTTTTGTAGAACGTTTCGAACGCAACGCATTGTCTCTTTTCTGTGGTTTCTCCATCCGCCCTGGGTCCTGATGCTCATCATCTGGGGCCCTGCGCCAGGCGGACACGAGTGGCGCCACTGCCCTCCGACCGAACCTAAACGTAACCAGCTGAGGTCTCCCTCCCCCACGAAACACTTCCTCCCACGAGGGAGAGAATCCACAACTGGTCCCGCCGTGCGACTGAACGCCCCCGCCGCCTGGCGCTCGCAGTCGTTTCACCTCTCACTCCCCCACCTGCCCGCCTCGCGCTGTGTCTCCCAACGCAGCTCCAGCCACCGTCCGCCGCGCGCCGCGCGACATCGCCACCCCTGCGGCATTTCGTTCGCCCCTGTCGCTCGTCGCCCACTCCGAGCACCCGCCGCGTGTCGAAAACTAACCACGTCCCACGTTTGTGTCCTGGCCTGTCCCAACCATGCTGGGTCGCGCGCTAAAGGACGTCAAGCTGCCGTTCCCGGACGACTTTTTCCCGGAGCTGGTCGTCTCGCATGAAGACGACACGATGTACCGCCGCGCCGCGCAGGCCAAAGTGCTCGAGACCCTGCGCGACGAGAACCCGGCCACGCGCTTCCACCCGGCGCAGCGCACGAACCAGTGGAAGCTCATTGGCGACCGCCTCGGCGTGCAGCTCTACCGCGAGCGCGGCGTCGCACAAGGGAACGCCGTCCAGGTCGTGTGTGTCGGCGGCATCAGCGGCTCGCTCGAGGACGTCATGTGGGGCCTCTATGCCGCGACCACGCCGTCGTTCAAGACCCAGCGCTCGATTCTCCACGCCGACTACCTCGACGCCCGCGTGCTCCACGTGCTGGACGAAGATGAGTGCGACGAAGAAGACACGGCGTTCAGCTACCGCTTCTCCGGGCTCAAGTGGCTCGCGTGCGCGGCCTCGGGCAAGCTCACGATGCACAAGCGCGATCTGTGCTGGCACGAGACCATGGGACTCGCCCACGACAGTTCGGGCCAGGAAGTCGGGTACCTCACGATCCAGTCCGTGCGCGTGAACGAGTGCCCGCCGTTCGACCAGTTTGGCGTCGTACGCTCGACCGCAAACGTCTGCTACATCTTCCGCAAGCAGCCCAACGGCAGCGTCGGCGTGTACATGAAAGGCGAGCACGCCGTGGGCGGCAAGTCGCGCAGCTGGGGCAGCGACCCCGTGATCGTCGAGATGTGGCTCGCGATCGTCAACGTGCTCGAGTGCGCCCACTCGAAGCGGCTCACGCGCATGCTGCGCGGCAAGGACCTCTTCTGCGCCACCCAAAAGTACGTGTAGATC
Organism: Pythium biforme; assembly: GCA_023337735.1. NCBI lineage: Eukaryota > Oomycota > Peronosporomycetes > Pythiales > Pythiaceae > Pythium > Pythium biforme. The sequence continues at coordinate 10,516 of JAADXJ010000065.1, read as the reverse complement.
CGTCACCAGTGGACCTATTGAGCGTGCCTACTGACTCGGATGGTATTGGAATCTACAGCAAGCAGTGCGAGATCTGCGACCAGAAAGTGCGCGGCCTCAAGGCGCCCGAGAACTGCAAGATCTGCGGCAAGAACGTGTGCGACAAGTGCCGCATGTCCAAGGCGATCTATCCGTCCAAGGCTACGTCGCAGTTCCCGTGCATGGCGCTCTTCTGCAAGCGCTGCCTGAGCGAAGTCAAGGACCAGACTGCGGCGCGCGCCGCACGGATGAGCTACCACTCGGACAACACGTCGTCGCAGGGCTCTGGCTCCAGCACGTATCGGCAGTCGTTCAGTAACCACGCAAGCCCGGCGACCATGCTGTACCCACAGTCGATGGGCCCGCCCTCGGGACGCAACGCGCCGCCGCAACTCGGGCGCAGCGGTAGCGTCGGTAGCAATGGCAGCAACGGCTCGCGATTCTACGGCGGCTACCAGCAGCACTACAGCGAGAGCACAGTCCGCAGCAACAGCCCGACCGCGAGCACGAGCGGCCAGAGCTTCGTATCGGACTACAGCAACTTTTCGGACTCTGGAATGGGCGCCATGAGTGGCTCCTTCCGCCAGCCAGCTCGCCAGCAGCAGCAGTATCGTGGACCCGTCAGCCGTGAGTCGCAGCCGATGCACCACAACTTCCGTGGGCCACAGCAGCAGCGACGGGAATCGGGGGCCTTCCAACAGCAGCAGCGGATGCAACAGCCACCACAGCAGCAGCAGCACGCGCGGTACACGAGCAACTCGATTGACAGCACACACGACGTCGACAGCCTCCAGTCGTCGTTCCACGGACGCATACGGCTCAGCAGCGACCCGTCGGCGATCTCGGAACTCAGCGACAGCATGCCGGTCGTGGAGCTGCCATCGCGCAAAGCTCGTGCCCACACGTCCGCTGGCGCGGTCCACAAGAGCAAGGTAGTGTACCTCAGTGACGACGACGATGAAGACGACAACTATGCGCACGACGACGACGACGACGATATCGACGGCGTAATCGAGCTACCCAGCCGCATGGCCCCGCAGGAGACCGCGCCCGTGGATGTGTTCCAAGAGGACAAGCTCAAGTACATCAACTCGTTCAGCTCCGACTCGTCGGGCAACATCGCAAACCCGTCGCTCTCAGGCGCGAGCGTCGGCAGCGGCGGCGCCAGCAGCGCGCCCATGGACGAGCACCAGCGGCTCATGGAGCGGCTCCTGCAGGCCAACATGACCGCCGAGGCCACGTACCTGCTGGCCAAGTACAGCAACAACCTCGCGAAGGGCAGCTCGCCTTGAAGGGAAAGGGGCACGAGCGAGAGGATGGTCAGTGTCACTGTCGGTGTCGGGCTTGCGTGGGGTCTATCGTTCTCCAGGTCTATTTAAACAAAAAAAGCGCGTTTGAGCACGATTTGGCATGTTCATGCGTCTAGCGTGGATCATTCCAGGATCAACGTCGGACAAAAGAGGCCAACCATGTATTGGCCAAAACATGGTGGCTCGAGTCCACGAGGGAACTGGAGCTCCGATCGGCGTGACAAGAGTTGGATACTGTACGAGGAATTCGCTGACGACACTCGGATCGTGCCGCTCGCGCTTTGATTCCCTCTGCATCTCTCGTGAGAGTCGCACTGCCGCGGTGAGAAATCCATCAGGACGTTCGTCCATGCGCTCGTGTTCCTCCTAAGTCCAACAGAACCAAGAGGACTTTTGGTTCTGAAAAGCGTGTGATGCTCTCGGGACCCCAGTGTAGGTAACTCTCGAGTCGGAAGTTGCCCACGTGTTGATTTGTTTCCGAAGGGAACACTCTTTACAGTTCCGTGTTGAACCGAAGCAGAACGACTCGTTCTGCTTTGGATCTTGCAGAGCCGCGGCGGTCTCTGTGGGACCCGTCGGTTCATGGGACGCATTCTTGGCGACGCGTCCAAAGTTTGGACGCGTCGCCAAGAATGCGCAGTTCAGTTTGGACTCCAAACTGAACTGGGCTCCAGTTTCGTTGGCGCCGTCTTTGTTCCTACCCGCTTCTCAGCTTCTTCAAGCTTTGGTTTGGCGGACACCAAGCGGTTTCAGCGGGTTCTTGTACGGTACCGTTATCACTGTTTTGAAACTGCCGCCTGCCCCCGAAACCACGCGAACATGCGATAAATCGACGCGTGAGGCCAGCGTGGCTCACGGAAATGTTCATGTCGCCAGTCTACAGACCCCATGCAATCGCTCCCATGTTGCTCTCGTCCAGTACGCCGGTATCCGTCGCAGCGATGCGCGTCAATGCTCGCTTTGATGAGGATTTGTGTTGCCGACTTTATGAGAACAATTTGCTGTCGAGTCAGCCAACTCGATCGTCGGGTTGCTTTGATCGTCCCGCCATCTGGCCTGGCACGGCACGGCGTGACAAGAAGCTGTCGCAAGCCGAAATGTCAGCCTCACTGGCAGACTGCCACTGGCAGTGAGGCTGACATTTCGGCTTGCGACAGCTTCTTGTCCGATTTGGAGCCAAAACAAAACGCCGTCGGCTCTTCTCTGCGCTCTTCACCTGGGCTCGCGCCATCACTCATCCCCCTTTTTTGTGTGCTCGCACCTCCGTTGGGCCACCATCCCCCGACCGCGAGCGGTCACACCAAGTGCGAGGGCGAGCGAAAGCACCTTGAAGCCAACGCACTTGCTGGCACCAACGTGGCAAGGTTCAGGGCAGTCTTCCTGCACTGAACACTACGAGGAGTTTCCACTGTGGCCCGCGCCCAACAACACTCATCGTCGAATCGCCTCTGGAGGCCTCTGCACATTGGACGGCTGCGAGGCCCTCTGGAAGCCGAGGGCGCCTCATCCAGAGCGATATTTCCCCCCTTCACTGTTGTTTCTCAGTCGTTATTCTTCCGACTGTTCCGCGTGTGTCGTCGGTGAGATCGCTCGGTTGTGTGCACATCCTCGCTGGTTGGCGACCCGAACTGAACGCATTTTTGCCCCTTCGGGGAACCAGTGCCAGTACCGTCGAGAACAAAAAGCGATTGTGTAAAATCAACGGTTTTCCCCACAGAAGAAAACGAACGTGCGCGGAAGAACCGACTCAGTAGGATCCCATCCAGGAAAACCAACAAGCACAAACACAAATCCAACACGCAGCGGAATCCGATCCAGAAAGCGCTTGGCAGCCATGGCACTCGGTGACAGGCTCATGAAGAAGGTCACAGGCAAGAGCAGCAGCCAGCGCGCCATGGAGAGCGCCGTGGACGCGAACCTGCGCTCGCATGCGTCCAGCCACTCGGTGCTCTCGTCGTCGTCGTCCACCGCCTCTGGCAGCGACAGCCACACCACCATGTCCTACCGCAGCGACCACCATCAGCCGCCGGCGCCCATGCCGCGCGACCACCACCACTACCAACAGCAACAACAACAGCAACACCCACGCGCGGCCCAGATGGCCCAGGCGCCGCCCATCAAGGCGTCGTCGTCGGTGTACTCCGGATCATCCGCGGGCTCCGTGGCGTCCGGCGCGGCATCCAGTCATGCCACGCCCGAGATCCTCCAGAAAGGGTACCTGCTCGTGAAGAAAGGCCTGCTCAAAGGATACGAGAAGCGCTTTTATTTTCTCACGACGCAGTCGCCGGAGCTGTACTGCTGCCGCGACGAGTTCCAGTTCGCCGTGTGGCTTGCTAGCGGGCTGCCCGTGCGCAAGCTGCCAGGCATGACCAAGCACAAGGAAGAGGCACTGCCAACGCTCGTGTGCGCCGTGCTGCGCGCGGACCGCGCCGGCGACTCGAGCGCGTTTGATCGCGCGATCGCCGTGATCGCGAGTGACGACGCCAAGTGCACGGCCGTCAAGTACCTAGCGCCCACGAGCGACGCCTGCGAGACCTGGATCCACAGCTTCCACCAGGTCCAGATCGCGCGCCGGTCCGGAGCGCCCACCACGGGCTCCGGTGCCGGCTCCGGAGGAGCCTCGGGATCCAGAAGCGCCGCCGACAACGGCTCGTTCACCGCCGGGTCGAATCTGGACAGCGCCAGTAACACGCCGGCGTCGTCCCACGGCGGCCGCACGCCGTCGTACGCGCCGCCACCTTCGGCTTCCCAACATCAGGGCCGCGCCATGGCAGGTGCTGCCACGCCTGCGTTTGCGTCGGCGTATGGCACGCCGCACTCGGGCTCTGGCACGAGCTCCCGCCACTCGGACGTCTCGGACTCGCCGTCGCACCACTCGTCCATCCACGGGCGTCAGCACATCACGTCGACGTCGTCCACGCGGTCCGGCGTCGCACCTGGCACGTCCGGGGCCACGTCCGGAGCCGCGGCGTCCGGAAATGTGCTGCTGTTCGTGCCGGCGGCCGGCTCGGCGATCTCGATCTCGGACAGCAAGCTGCAGCAGGCCAAGCAGGAGATGGACGCGCTGGTCGCCGGTGGCGCCAAGCGGCCGTTGCGCGGCGGCCTGGACACCCCGAAGGACACGCACTGGCGGTACGGTCTGCCCGAGTACGTGCTGAGCGATCTCGAGTACATCAAAGGAAAGACCCGAGACGCCGACGCGACGCCGCTCGAGTCGTACGCCGAGTCGTGCTGCCAGACGTTCCTCATGGAGGCGACCCACAAGGCCGTCTATGCCGAATGGACGAGCGTGCGCCACGAGTACTTCTTCATGCAGGTCAACGACGGCGACAAGATCGCGGGCCACCTCCTCAAAGAAAACGACCTCTTTGGACTCCTCTACTTGGACGACAGCGAAGTGGACATGGACGGCGACGAGCGCAAAGACCCGCGCGCCGCGCTGTCGGAGGCGTTCACGCAAGGGTTCCCCATGGAAGTGCTCGACGTGTACACGCAGCCGCCGCAGTGCCACTTCGCGTGGCGCCACTGGGGGCGCTTCACGGGACGGTACTGTGGCGTGCGCGGCCGTGGCGAGCTCATTGAAGTGCGCGGCTTTGGGCAAATGCACATTGACGGTGGGCGGCTCATGAGCCTGCGGCTCTTCTTCAAGCAGCGCGACCTCTTTGACCAGCTCAACAAGGCCGCTGCACAGAGCCAAACGGCGGCCACAGCGACGCGCACGACGCGCCAGCCCACGGCCGGCTCACGCGCGGACGCTGGATTGCCCGCGACCACGGCCGCTACGACACCGTCGGCCTCGAGCCACGCACCACCGTATCCGCCACAGCAACAGCCGCGATCCGTGCGGTCCGACAAGCTCTCTTCGGGCAACACGGACCTCGACTTTGCGCAGTTCAACATCACGGCCGCGTCCGTGGCGTCCATGGCGGCCGCGCGCACCGCGGCAGGCGCGTCGTCGAGAGCGCACCAGTCATCACCGGCGTCCCAGGATGACGGCTCGACGTCGTCGTCGTCGTCGTCGTCGCCCCCTCCGGTCGGAGCCTCGGCCGCCGCCGCGCCACCACAGGCAGTGAAGCGCACGCAGCTGTATCAGCAGTTCATGCCACAAGGCGCATGAGCAAACGAGATAGACAAGAGCAAGCGCCAGGGCTTAGCCCGAGGCTCCTCGGCCCGGTATCGGCTCGGTCGCATGTGTGTCTGTGTGTGGTACGTGGATCTATAAGTCGCCGCGAGCGAACGCGTGCGGCCAAATTTAACACAGTGCGTTGATGTTTGCGTTCTTTCGTGCCGTTTGTCGGTCTCTGCCTGGTCTTCCAGATCTGAAAACATGCTGAAGCGGCCGACCGTCGTGGCGTCGCTGCGAGCATCGCCAGCGGCCCCGACCGCGGCGACGACCACGGGCATGGAGGTCGAGTCGACGCGCGTCGAGACGCTGCCCAACGGCAAGAAACTGATCGACGTCACGATGCGACGCACGGGTCCGACGGCGCGAGACAGCGAGAAGCTCGTGGTGCCGCAGTTTGATGAGAGCAGCTCGTCCAGCGACGACGACGGCGACGACGGAGACCGCGGTGGCCGCCGTGGCAGCGGTGGTGCACCGCACCAGTACGAATCGCCTGTGAAGAGGACCAGCAACGACCGAGACGACGAGGAGGGCGAGGACGAGACCAACAATAACGCGGTGGATGGGCGAAACATCGTGGCGGGCGTCCAGGGCGACTTCCAGTGGTCCGGCGTGCACGATATCCAGGCGCTCACCCATACCAACGCAGCACTCCACGAGCAAGTTGCGGACCTCAAGACGCAGCTCACAACGTGAGAAAGCACCCGAGTGCAGTTCCCGTTCGATGTGGGCTTTACTGACGGTGTTGGGCGTTTGCGTAGGCTGCATATCCAATTGGAGGCGCTCGCGCCCGTGCCCGGGCTGGACGCCGCGGCCGTGCACGACATCTTGCTGGACAAGGACGGCACCGAGCATGTACGGGCGAGTGTGACCACAATGGTTTGGTCTTTTTGGTCTGATAGCGTTTGTATTGGTCGTATTCCGCCAGGACATGCGCGACACCAAGATCGTGCACCAGGCCAAGACGCTGCGGCACCTCAAGCGGTCGCTGCAGCGCGAGAAGCAGCTCGCGTGTGACGCCGTGAAGCAGCGCAAGGCCCACGAGGCCCACGCGGCCGCGCTCGAGGCGGAGAACGACACGCTCAAGCTCAAGCTCGCGCGATTCCAGGCGCGTGCGTCCGCGGCTGCCACACCGGCTCCAAGTCCTTCTTCCCACGAGGAGGGTGGCGCCCCACAACCTCCAGGAGAGACCACGGCGGCCACAGCAACAACAGCCAAAGACAAAGAATCGCTCGGTGCGTACAAGAAAAAGTACGAAGATATGCGCATCCGCCACGACAAGCTGCTCGCGGACCTCAAGAAGACCCAGCGCGCGCTGGTGCGGGAAGTGGGCGAGGACGTGCTGCTCGAAGAGCTCGTGGACGGCCCAGCAAACGGCGCGGAGAACGCGCGGCGCGGCAGAGCGCAGCAGATCATCATGCTCAAGGCCAAGGTCAAGAAGCTCGACCACGAGCTGGCCAAGGGACCGAACGAGGCCGCGACAAGCGGTACCGCCAATGGCGACGTGGACCAACGTGCCATGCAGGACTTGTCGGCGCAACACGCGCAGAAGCAGCGCGTGCTCGACAAGCTCACTGGCGAGCGCGATGAGCTGCTCGAGCGCCACCAGCAGCTCACGAAAAAGTTCGACGCGCTCCGATCGCGCACGCAGATCCTTGAAAAGGAAAAGCAGGACCACAGAGGCAAGCTGCAGGTACTCGTGGACAAGTCCCGCAATGACGACGCGCTGGTCGACGCGCTGCAGCGGCAGCTCGAGACGTGGAAAGGGAAGCTCCAGGAGGCCAAGCGCGCGCGCACGGCCGAGAGCTCGTCGATGGCAAGCGGTGGTAGTAGCGGGCTGCCCAAGGACGAACGACTGGAACTGGATCGGCTGCGAGCGCTCGTGGCGGAGTACAAGCGTCAGCAGTCGACCAACCAGGCCTGCAGCACCAGTGGGTTCATGCCGCCACCCAGTGAGGCCGCCCAGTATCGATCCGTCACGGTACGTCTCTCTCTTTAAAGCTCCTGCAACACACGTGGTAGCTGGGGTGGTGATGGATAATCTGATGATATAGGCCGAGAAAGAGCGGCTCGTCGAGCAGGTCAAAGTGCTCCAGACACAGCTGGACGAGAAAGAGCGACAGATCCGCACGCTCAAAAGCTCCGCGGATCCAACCACCACCAGTCAGCCACCGGTCTCCCGGCTTCCTCGGCTTGGCTCGGGCTCGCTCCTCACCTCGCAGTACTTTCCGACACCGCCGCTGCCCGCCGATGCGAGTCTGCTGGAGGCCCAAAGGAAAAGCTTCCGAGACGCAATGGTCGCCAAAGAACAGGAGATCGAAGCACTCAAGACGCAGCTCCAACGGCTCACTCAGCAGCATCACCAAACGCAATCGGACTCGGGAGCCCAGCAAGAGATCCAGGATCTCCAAGAGGAGAACGACTACCTACGACACGAGTTTGACCGGCTCAAGACCCGGTACGAGGCCGTGCTCAAGGGCGCCCGCAAACCCACGGGCTAACAGCGCAATAGATACCGTTTATCACCAGGCTTCATTCACCTGTTCCATGATCGCCGACGTGAGCACGGCCTTCTCGACTTGTTCCCGCTGGTGCCGTAGCCGCCACGCGCGCTGCTCGTCGCTGCACTCGCTGCTACCACCATCGTCCGCTCGCCTCGTCCCTCGCTTTTGTCGATGGCACTGCCGTAGCAAGAGCTGTACACTGCCCAGTTCCTGCTTGAGCACTTGCATGTCGTGGGACGACTCGGTCGTGCGCTGCTGGTTCAGCGACAGCAGCTGCTTCATCTGCGCGAGCTCTTGCTGGTACTTGCGCTGCATTCCTCTGCTAGCTTCCTCTTCTTTTCGAGCGGTCGATTCGCTCTGTGTGCGCTTGTAGGCCTCCACTTCGTGGTGTATCTGCTCGAGCTGCCGACGCAGATGCCCGACTTCAATGCCACTCGACTTGGCCTCGCTCTGCGCGACCTCCAGCTTCTGTTTCGCGTCTTTTGCCTCCATCACGAGCTGCTCGACGCGTGCGTTCTTCGCGACCAGCTCTTCCTGGACGCGCCCGAGCTGCGCCTCAAGGTCTTCAAGACTCTGCTGCGTGTCCTGCAGCGTCCCTTCCACTTCCTGGCATTGCTTTTTCCAGCGCTGCGCCTTCTTGTCGTGGCGCGCCATCTCCTCGCGCTGCGCCTCGAGGATCGCAGTCAACTGCGAGCCGTCCGACTTGATGTGCTCGATCTGCTTGGCCAGCGCGTCACGCTCGTCGCGTGTGTGCTTGAGTTGCTTTTTCGTGTGGCGCGTCATCGCGCGCTGCTGCTCGAGCTCGTCGCGGAGCTGCTCCATCTCGACGTGGAGGTTCTTGAGATCCGAACGGTACTTGCGCCGCATCTTCTCGCAGTCCGAGGCCTTCGCGAGCTGCGCCTGCAACGACTGGATCTGCGCCTCGCACGTCTCGTTGTCGTGCACGAGACGTGTAGCTTCTTGTTGAGTCTGCTTGTGGCGTGCGATCTCTCGCTGGTGGTCGGTCTCCTGTTCTTTGAGGCGCTTCTCTGCCGCTCGCAGGAACTCGGCGACCGTGGTCAGTTGCTTGTGGACACCGCCGGCGTACTCGCGGTCTTTCTCACTGGTGGTTCGGAGACTTTGGAGCTGCTGCGTGGCGGTCTGGAGCTCTTGCTGGAGCGTCGTGTTGGTCGTCTGGAGGCTCGTGATGGTCGCGTGGAGCGTCGTGACGTCGACTTCGTGGCGCTGCAGCTGCAGGCCGACCTGTGTGTTGAGCTCTGCGAGCTGGCTGCAGAGCAGCTCGTAGCTGGTCTTGTACTTCTCCAGCGCACGCACTTTGAGCTGCAGCAGCGTGAGTGCGTCGGTCGTAGTCGTAGAAGAAGCAGGAGCAGGAGGTGACGGGCGTTGTGAGGTCGCGTATGGCGGTGATGATCTCTCGGGCTGTGCGCCACTGGCGACGCCCATTGACGGCGCATTGGATGCGCCGTGGGCCGCACTATCGCGTACGCTATCTGCTTTCACGGTCATATCCCCACATACGCGCCCACAGACGCAATATCGTCGACGAAGCACCGGTTGTACTTTGTCCATTTTCCATCTACTTAGTATGGGGCGGTTTCCCATCGACGCCGCGACGTTTCGAGGTATTCAGCCGACTTGAAGTTACCTTCGCGTCACCTTTTCCGACCCAAAGTTGTTCCAGCCAATCATATGCGTTTTCTTTGTTACCTTCGTGTAACATTTGAAACCTGCCCTGCTTCATTCCTCCATCCAATTTTTCTCTCTCTGATCACTTTCCAACAACCCGGAAAAAGAGCGAGCATCATGGGCGGTGGCAACGGAGCGAAGTCGGCGACCAAGCGCGATCGCAACAACGCCAAGAAGGCGAAGGACGCCAAGGCCAAGAGCCACGAGGCCAACAAGGGTAAGATGGCGGCCGACAAGGAGGCCATCAAGTGCAAGATCTGCCTCACGACGTTCATGGTCACGGCCTCGGTACGTCCTAAGAAAAACCATTCTCCCTCTGCCCGACTTTCGGTTCTGTTGGTGGAACAGAAATCAGTGCGCATGATACTGACCGTTTTGTTGGTATTTATTTAGACGTCGGCCCTCAACGACCACTTCGAGAGCAAGCACGCCAAGCTCACGATCACCGACTGCTTCCCGCACCTCGCATAAGCAAGCCCCGTGGCGTGAACCTGTGCGTGGTCACGGTGGTTGTAGGCGTGCGTTGAGTTGGATCAAGTCGCGTGGGTTAGTCCCTTCTGTTTCCTGCGCTTTGTGTAGCAGTACGGCATAGAGAGACCGAAAGCGTCAGCGTGGAGGCCAGGACGTTACCCACCCATTCGCGAGAAACCCAAGTCAACCACGCGCAAGCACCGTGGTTTTTTTCCTTTTTTCATATACGTATTACGTGACACTTTCGTTCCGGGTTAGACCCGCTGCCACGTTAGTCGTTTTTAGCCCCATGAACTCCTTCCTGACGAATGTGTTGGCGACCGAAATATATCGTGGCCGACGGACGCCGCGTGGATCGTTGGGAACGTTGGGCCGGGGCAGCCGATCGCTTCGCGCACGTTGGT
>JAADXJ010000064.1:0-50865 GCA_023337735.1 Pythium biforme | reverse complement strand
TTCCACAGGTTCCTCTTCTTCTTCCTCTTCCTCCTCCTCCGGCTTCTCCTTGCGCGGACGCTTGGCCTTGCCGTTGGCCTTTGCGGGTGTCATGGCGCTGTTGGCCTTGCGCTTCCGGTCCCCCGCGGGCTTTGCCTTCTCGGCAGCTCCTCCTCCGCTTTTCTTTGCCGCTGTCTTCTTCGGTGGTGCCATTGTGGATATCGTCCGCTCCTCTCCTCTCCGCTCCGCTCGGCTCCGCCTGCCAACTTTGTTGCTTGTGCCCGTCGGCGGTGCGTTGTTTGTCGGCGCTCGCAACCGCGTAAATAACCAACAAATCCAATTATAGCCTATGAGAACATCTCCGGGTCACTTTACCACCACCGATTGGTCAAAATCGGGGACTGTATTTTGGCGGGAAACCTGGCATTTGAAGGGTTACGATCAAAAGGGTTACGGAGATTGTGGTGATCAAATGGCATATTGTTTTCCATGAGGCCGCTCTTCCTCCTTCATGGAGGGTGTACAAGTCTATCGGAACGTGGAGCTACGCGGCATCTGGTGGATCTTCTTCACAGGCGCCTTCGCGCTAAGTGGCGCGTCGAGGTCGTCGGACTTGCCGCCGCGCACGGCCACGAACGGGTTGTAGCCACGCCCACCGGCGGCCTTCTTGTTGCCGCGGCCGCCCTTGTGCTGCTTGCGCTTGTTGGCCGCGGCCTTCGCGGCCTCGGAATCTTCCAGCTTGAACAGCGCGCCCGCGACCTGCTTGCTCGCAGCCGCGTAGTCGAACGCCTTGGGTTTTGCAGCCTCCTGCTCGACGTTGTCGTCATCGTCGTCGTCGCCAGCCGCGGCCATGCCAATCTGCTTCATGAACCCTTCGGCGCGCTGCTTCGTCTGCTCGGCCGACGCGCCGACCGCGGCGATCGCGTCGCTCGAAGGTGCCTTGATTTTCACGACGGGCTCCGTCTTTAAGCGCTTCGACCGGTTGGACAGCTTGTATTCTTCTGCCAGCGACATCGGCAGCGTGTCTGAGTACCCAGTGAGATTGGGCTTCGCCACGGTGGGAGCGACAACCTCCACCGGCTTCTCCACGGCGTACTCCGACACCTCAAACGATGTGTTGGTCACGAGGTCCTGCACGCGACGAAGCGCCGCTGCGTTGTCGTTGGCGGGAACATTCACGGAGCCTTCCGCAAAGCTGCGACGCAGACTGAGCGCGGTCACGTCTGAGGAGGCCGCCACACCAGCTTTGGCACTTGCACCCGCCAAGGCCGTCTCGCGGGCCTTGCGCTTGCCGGTCTGCCAGCCAACGTACTCGGACAGATCCTTGATACTCGTGAACGAGTGGTCATCCTCTTCTGTGAATTTTCGCTTCTGAGGCAAGACAGCCTCCTTCTTGACGACATCGCGATCGCCCGAGGCGGCCTCTGTCGCCGCCACCTTGGCCTTCTCCGTTAAGATCATGCTCGTGATTTCGTGTGCATGCTTGCGCACGAGCGGAGGCACGGGGTTACACGTCCGGAAGAGATGGTCCGACCGGAGTGGAATGTTCTTGGCGATCTTGACGAGAGCGTGGTTGGGCAACACGTACGCATGCGACTCGTCCTCGGATCTCGCCATGGCATCACGCCAGAAGAAAAGCCGCTGGAACACACGAACTTGCAGCTCCGACATGATCGGGAGACCCACGGTGACCTTGAGTTTCTCGCGGAGCACGTCGCAGTCGAACTCCGTCACCTCGGGCTTCACGTACACCTGGAGGCAGATTTTGCTTGAGTTGCGCAGCGTCTCGAGCAGCAAGCTGGAACGCGACTTGCTGCTCGCACTACCCAGTTCCTGCTTCATCTGGTCGTAAATGTACAGTAGATACCGCGTGTCTTCACGCGCATACTTGACCATGTTGCGGTCCAGGGGACGGATGCGCCAGTCGGCGAGCTGGTACTGCTTGTCCGCATCGACGCCACAATGGCGCTTGAGCAGGAACGCGAGCGAAAAGCGCGGGTAATTGAGCAATCGCGCGGCCTGGCCCGTGTCGAACAGGTTCACGACGTATAGACCGAGATCGCGCTGGAGCCAGAGGATATCCATATCGGAGCCGTGGAGCACCTTGACCTTGGCCGGGTCGCAGAACACTTGGTTCAGCACCTGCAGCTGACCACGCAGCGCGAGTGTGTCCACCAAAAAGTCTTCGCGCGCCGTGGAGATCTGCATCAAACACACGAGGCCCATGTACGAGCGGTAACTGTGGTGCTCCAGATCGACGGCGATGACGCGGTTGTCGGCGCTCAAGAGCGACTGCATCATCTTCTGCAGCTTGTCGTTCGTGTCGACCCACATGTACGACGCGTCCTCCACGGGGATTTTTCCGTACGCGTTGGTGGCCGAGGCCGCTTCGACCTGCCAGTCCGCGTACTTGAGCGCGCGGATCTCCGGGAAGTACGGGTGCGTCGGGCCTTCATCTTCCTCTTCCTCTTCCACTACGCCACCAGCATCCAGCGCATGCACCTTTTCGTGCAGCTTGGACGCGAATGGTGCCGTCGAGTTGTCGATGCGTTCCTCAAAGCGGTCCTGCGGTTTGTTAGTCGCACGCGACGTGCGCGCGCGCACGGCCTGCTCCTTGGCGCCCTCCACGGCCTCACTGCTGTTGTCCGCATTCTTCTCTTTCTTGACAAACACCATGGGCTTGTTCTCGAGTTTTTGCTGAAGGTGGGCGGCGTCGCCGCCGCGCGCGACGATCTCGAGCTGCTTCGAGGCCTCGTCCAGCAGCGCGTCCACGAGGTCCGTGATGCGCGGCTTGGGCTCCGGGCCCTCGAACGGCTCACCGTCTTCTTGTTCCGCATCGTCCTCGTCCTCGTCGCTGTCACCGCTCTTGCGGCCGCGGCTGCTCTTGCTGAGCCGCCAGAGCAGACTCTGGACGCGCGCGGCCGTGGCGTCGGCCTGCGACGCGAACGCCGCGCTAAACTTGGTGTGGTAGTGGTAGTCGTCGTCCTCCGAGGGCACGGCGTTCGACGCCTTCACGGCCAGCAGCACCTTGCGGTAGAGCGTGTCCACGTACACGGCGGCCTCGCTCTTGGTGGCGCCGACCGTCGTCGCGGGCGTCGCCATCTTAACCGGAATTCCTGGTGGTGGTGGGGTTGGTTGCCCTTTTGGCGACATTTGACTGGAACACACTCCACGTTACCTTCGCACGACCTTCCGACAACCTCTTGCCTGGGGTACACTCTTTGTCCGTTACGCGTACCCCCTTCCTACTTCGACTTCGTGTCACACATTCGGGCGGCGCGATGGAGGCTCGCCAGTCGGCCGCCCGCCACTGAATCTCCTTCCTCTTCCTAAATGGAGCTCGAGTCGCCTCCGGCGCAGCGGCGCCGTCCGCGCGAGTGGAGCAGCCTCGTCGCGGCGCTGCGTGACCCGGCGCGGAGCGACTTTGCGTTTGTGCCCCATCAGTACGTCGTCGCGCCGCCGCCGTCGCTGCCCGAGTCGCCAAGCGAGAGCACGCCGATCAATGGAGGAGGCGGTGGAGCATTCACGCCGCTGCCACGCAAGAGCGACGACGCGCACTTCTCCTTTGCCGGTACGAGAAGCCGCCATGCGTCGCGCCGCTGGCTCTGCGGACTGGGCGCGTTCTACTCGCAGGCGAACGCGTTCTTCTGGCTCCACGTCGTCGCGGTCGCGGTCGCCGGCGTGTGCGGCGAGTGGCTCGCGCTCTTCCCGATCGCGCCCAACCGACTGTACAACATGCAGGTCGATGTCTTTAGCTCCAACCACGCGCACGCGCAGTTCTTCTTCCAGCCGTGTCTCTACCTGGGCGCGATCTTGGGGGCCGCACTCAGTGGGTACCTCGGCGATCGCCTCGGCCGCGCCGGCACGCTGGAGCTCGCAGCCGTGCCGTTTGTGCTAGGCTGGCTGCTCCACGCTGTTGCATACGGCGAGATCACGGTGCTGCTCGGGCGGTATCTGCTGGGCGCGTCCGTTGGTATCATGAGCGTCGTCGTGCCCATCTACCTCGCCGAGATCAGCGCGGCGCGCACGCGCGGGCGGCTCGTGTGCGTAGTCGCGATGTGCACGATGCTCGGGAAGCTCGTCTACGTGGGCGTCGGCGCGCTCTTCATCTACCTGAGCCGCCAGTATTTTGGGTTTAACCTCAGCGAATGGAAGGCGCTCGCGCTCGCCGGCGTCGTGCCGGGCATCGCGCTGCTGCTGCTCACGCAGCGGCTGCCGGACTCGCCCACGTGGCTGCTCGCGCGCCACGACGACCACGAGGCCTCGTTCGCCGTGATCTACCGGCTCTTCAGCGACGACTACGACCGTGCCGAACGCGAAGTCAACGGGCTCATCCACGCGAGCGTCGTCGCCACGGAGAGCCACGTCCACCACGGCGCGTTCTTCCGGCCGCTGTGGCTCTGCTGCTCGCTGTTCGTGCTGCGCGCCATCACCTCGATGCTCATCGAGCCCACGCTGATCTCGACCACGAACGCCACCGCGTTTTCTGTCACGGTGTTTGGCGTCGGCGTCGCCATGAGCGACACCGTGCAGCTCGCCGTGCTCACCGTGCTGCTCTTCTCGTCGGTCGTCGGCGTGCTCTGCTGCTTCTTCGTGATCGACGTGCGCGGCCGCGTCATGGCGCTCCAGAGTGGTTGTACACTCGTCGTGCTGGGCTGTGTGCTGCTGCTATTCAACGCCTACAACGCAAAGCACGACGCCTCGAGCGCAATGCGCGTCACCGACGTGGGCTCCGCGGCACTGCTGCTCATCACGGCCGGCTACCAGCTAGGACTGGGCATCGGCCCGGTCGTGCTGCTGGGCGAACTGTTCCCAACGCAAAAGCGTCTGGGCGCCGCGAGCATCGCGCTTGTGTGCGACGCTGTCGCGCGCCTTACGCTCACGTACGCGCTGTCGTTTGTGCGCGCGCAGCTCGCGTTCCCGCAAGCGTTTACGGTCGGTGTCGGGCTCGTGCTGTGCGCCAACGCTCTCGGCGTGGCCATCGCGTGGTTCTATCTGCCCGAGACCAGCCAGCGCAGTCTCCAGTCTATTGAGGCCATTCTGTCCGGGTGGTATCCGGAGACCCCGCAAATGGGCCAGTCGCGCGTGCGGCTCGGCGCCGGGCCTAACGGCACGAGCGACGCCGCCCCCTCGCGCTACGCCACGTAGAACCAAACAGCGTGAACTGAAAGGATAAATACATTTTCGTTTTACTTGTCTCCATTGGTGGCGCGTCGACTGGGACTGGCCGATACTGGTTGGAGGGTCCGTCGTCTCTGTCTGAAATAAATAACTGCTCGTATGACCGACGACGACACCCACTACTAAGAGCAGACCACTGGTGCCGCCGGGGGTGCTGTCGAGGCCGCGTGGGCGCGCTCTGTGTACAGACGTCGACTGCCGGTCAGCTGTTGCTGCTGCTGTTGCAGCTCGAGCCGTGCCAGCACTTCGTCGTACGACCGGCACCACCACGACTCGGTGCGGTACTTGATGCGGCCAAAGTAGCCCGTGTCGCCGCGGAACGCGTGCATGTGGACGTGGTCGATGCTGTTGAAGGGCGGCACGTGGAACGCGAACCGGCAGTCGGCGTCGCTGGGCGTCTCGTCCGTCGTTTCCGTGAGCCCCGGATATTCCTCGTCGACGGCGGCGCAGACATCGTTCGGGGACTTGGGACAGAGCTGCTTGGGTCGGCTGGTCTCTGGTTCTTCTTCACTGCTAGTGCTTCCTTGGGGCTGGTTGCTCTGGAGTTCTGGGTGCGTGTGGAGCACGCGGTCCGCGATCGCACGCATGCGGCGCAGCAGGGCGACGTGGTCAACATCCAGCTGGTTGACATTGCGAATGTGGGCGCGTGGCACGATGAGAATGTGGGATGGCACGATCGGGTGGAGCGGGCGAAAGACCACGAGCAGCTCGTCCTCGTACAGAAACGGCTCGTCGCAGTCGCGCAGGATCTCGCAGAAGCGGCACTTGACCACGCGCCCGTCCGCGTTGTAGCGCACGCCCTTGCGCTTGGAGAACACACCGACATGGAGTCGGAGCGACCGGTGATGGTGGTGGGCGTCTGAGGCGTGGGGGACGGGACGAGAGCCCGAGGAGGAGGAAGAGGAGGAGGAGGAGGAGGACGCCGCTGGCTCGTGGCGGCGCGGCCGGCAGGTGTTGGGGAGGGTCGTCGTGCTCGTGATGGTGGGGTTACCGGAGGACGCGCCCATGGCGTGTTCCTTTTTCGCTGCTTGCGTCGAGGTCGGCTCCTGAGCGCGGCCACTCCCGGGGGAGGACGCGTCCGCTGTTGCGGAGGACGTCGACGGCGTAGTAAACGGCATGATGGGTGAGAGGAGAGACGAGAGAGACAGCGGAGGAGAGCAGAGCGTCCGTCGCAGATCACACGGCAGGAGAAACCAGCGACACGACGCACGTGGCGTCGGAGCGGAGCGGAGCGGAGGGGAGAGGACGGCGCGCGAAGGCACACGCTCTCGCTCGCGTGGGCTCTCTTGACTGTGGCTGAGTGAGAGGGAGTGGGGGCCGTGAGGCAGGCGGCCAACGGCATGCCGCCGGCTGGCCGGAGGGCGGCAGTGTTCTGCCGAGCTGGGGACTCCGTCACGGTCACGAAAACGAAGATTTATGGGTTAAATATGGATAAAACAGTGATGACAGGAGCCACAAGTTAAAGAAAATGTCCTTGCTATGGTAAGGTATGGTTGCCTGTTCAGCTGGGCAGAATAAAATAGAAGCCGACTTGGGCAGATTTCGCCATAGGTTCTAGCCAGTGGCGGCCCATCTCACGACCTCGCCATAAGGGCCACTATTGAGGAGACGTGCTGGACTTGACCGTGTCTGTGAATGGACGGCCGGCCAGGTGCGACGGTGCGGCGCGTCCAAACCTAGGAAACCGACCCACTCACCGCTATTTTCCTGATACCTGTACACAATGTGTACCGATAATGCGTCTGTTCATCCGTCTAAAAGGATCATGGTTGCAAGAGAACCTTCACCCACGATGACGTTCGGGAGAAAGAGATCGAAAAACGCGCGCGACATGCAACCATGGTGGTGATCCATTGCGAGGCGTTGTGCAGCTGCCAAGGTGGGCGTGGACCACACTTTTATACCTCTAATAGTAAGTGTGGTCCACGAACATAAACTGTCACAGAACCCTCGTTATTGTTCGATGCATGTTCCAACAGAGGCTCGAACTGACTCCATGGGTTAGAGGCCATTATTTCAGTGGCTTGTTGCATCCTGCAGGGCGCTGTGGAGCGCATGGCATTGCTACAATCATTGCGACCCACGCAGCCATGTCTCACGGGAGCACAGAGAATGATTTGGTAGAGAGAAAGAGTCCGCGTGTCTGGCACACAAAGGATGCCAATCCTCAGAACCAGGATGTGCTCTGTGGCGACTCCCAGGATTCAATTAGGATGTGCTCTGCGGCGACTTCCAGGATTCAATCTTGGGAGTCGCCGCAGAGCACATCTTGGTTTCTGCAGTGTGGTGTTCCAGAGACGTCGTGAGTCACGACGTCTCGTGACGCAGTGGGGCGTGGCACTCCCTCTGCCGTGATCCCCGCGCGCAGGATGTATATTCAGTTCTGTACTGCCGCTCTCTGTGTTGTGCCTGAACACGGAGGCAACGATGGATACCGTAGAGCAAGAATCCAATAGAACCGTTTTCAGAAACCCACGCACGAAGCTCCCATGCCCACAAGCACACCAGCGATCTGGCAGATCCCCGCCTCCCACCTGCCAGGTGACTTCGGTCCCGTGTGAGTGGGCTGCGCGCTCCCTACCATGGGGACTTGCTGGAGAAGAGGAGGGTTTCCTGTGGGGGACAGCCGCATACAGGCTTGATGCAGACTGTCGACCGCAGGAATGTCGATCGTGCTTTTCCTCCGATTCGTATTCCCTCTTCAGGACGCTCACCCTGATCGCATCGAAGGATGGCGCCCTTCACCCCGCGATGAGCATGCGCATGTGTAGCTGCGTGAGCATGCAGCGAGAAAACGAAATGGAGTGCGTTCGCAAACGGAGGGCAACCACATATGCGTGTGCAATCTAGCCTGTACTGTATGGAGCAGTGTGTTTCTTTCTCCATCGAAACCCTAAAACGACTCTGCGCTCGGACACCCACACGGGGCCATGACTACCGGTACTGCACTGGCGGATGGAAGAATCAAAAACACAGAATACCCTGGGTGCTGTAGAGGATGGAAGAACAATCCAACAACCCTTCTCTTTGCCCATGCCAACACTTGCGTGCGCGAGCCGCATGGGAAGCAGTTTGTTGTTCTTCAAGAGATTGCGGCTTGACAACCTGCACTTGAAGTGTTCTCCCAGCTCCCACGCACGAGCGAGTTTTGATCCTTGAGCGTCATCTCCGTCGCCATGGCTCTGTCCCAGTCGCGGAGATCAATGATCTCTGTGACTGAGAGAAGAGATGAGAAGAGAAAGAGAAAGAGAACGAGACAGCCTGAAGCGCAGCCATGGCGTGCGAGGAGGTGCGGGAACCTTACGTACAGATTCGGCTGCACTTGTGGACCATCGCGATGCTGCACCTCTCGTGCGCGACCTTTCGGAGTGCTGAGCCTGTTGCAATTGTGGGTTACTGTGTACCATGAAATCGGTACAGTATGATCTGCAGATCAGAATCGGGCTGGCAGCAAGAGAAGCAGAAGAAGCGTTCTCTTTCTCTTCCCTTGACATGCGCAAGTGCATCGCTTCTAGATTTTCTCATGGCGGATTTATTGATGAATTTGGCATCGAGTACCGTACGGTATGTACGGCGGAGGACGAAAGGCCCAGTGAAGGGGACCCACACGTCACTCCGCTTGAGATCTCTCGAACCGGATTCAACCAGCGCTTGGCATGGCGATGCCATGACCAATTAAGTGTAGGTTGCGTTCATGCTGGAAAGATGAGATGAGTTTTGGAAGCTCCTAACCTAGCGCCCGAGTGAGAACCGCAACTTTCTTACTGACTTTTGCCTCTGTCTTGGAAGGAGGTTCTGAACTTGCAAGCCTGTGTTCTCCAGAGAGAACTCGGAACACGTCCGCACCCCTGCCGACCAGAGCAAAAGCTCATCCTGGTTACACGACGGTGACCGTCCAGAACAGGTCAGAGCCAGCCGGGACGCGGGGGTCAGACTCTGACCGTCAGAGCCAGCCGGCACGCACGCCGTGGCACGGGTCAAAACGCATCGAAAGTCCAGAGCAGCTGATTGTCCCCCTTTCCAAAAGTCGACGAGATGGAATACCGGTACATTACCGTGGTACAGTACCCAAACGGATGGAAAGACACGCGACGACAAGCGGAGGGATTGCTTGGGGCCTGTGGCGAGCGAGCGTGAACGGCAGCGAGTTTTCCCGGTCGCCGGGAACCGACGATAGGCTATTGTCGACAACGTGCCGCAATCTCGCCCCTGTCTTTCCCTCGCACTTGCCCAACCCACAAATGCGCAGCCTGGCTGTCCAACGCCAAGCTGCTTGTGGAGTTTCTTACATTATTGTTTCGGGTGGTTTCCCGCAGGCGGATCACGAACGAATCCGATGGAGTGTTCTCGGCCCAGCAGCGAAGTTCGCCGTTGCGGCGTTGTGCCATGTTCCATTTTCCCCCAGGGGCAATGGCTCAAGCTTGATGGTGTTTGTTCGGAACAATCAGGACTTCCGCCGGGCCAGAAAAGGATCGCCGCCAAACCTTGCGTCGTGCTATGGTGCGATCCGACAAAAGATCCGCTCTCTCGCTCTTTTCACACTGTCAGTCCAGGGTTTCCCTTGGGGCCTGATCCACGTTCGAAAAACCTGTCCCCACCCGATTGCAGTGCCACTACTGTCGTCACTCGGCCGGAAACTCCACTTGTGCGGATTTTCTGGCATGTTCCTGTCGCGAACCCTATCCCTACAATCGACCGTGGAACAAAAATGAACTCAAGAAGACTGGGGCATTCGCGCGGCCCCTCGCAGGCTGCAACACGCAACTTGTTCAATGTCCCACTCTTGCACGCTTCTGCGAGCGGTCCTTCTGTGATTGTGATCGAGGGCCGAGTCTCTCGTTGGGTCGTCAGCGGCACTCCCTCCCAACTGGCGACAAAAACATCTCTCGTTCTTCCCTCCTTTGGGTTACCAACCCGTTCCGGATCAAAAATCGCCAACCTCGTGGGAAATCGGTTCTGCATTTCATGGAAGCCTCGTCTGGTCCTAGCGGTCCAACTTCTGGATCTCCGGACGCTGGACTCTGGACAACCCACGCCTGGTCTCGCCGCGCTCCTCGGCGGCGTCCCTCGTCAATCCACTCGCGGATTTGCGTTGACTAGCGCATACACGGCCAGATTGATCGCATGGAGAGCTACGAGGCGCTTGGCGTGCTCGCGGCCGCGCTGTACGGCGACGTCTATAAGCTGCGCCACCGTGCGACCGGCGACCTGGTCGCGCTCAAGCGCATGGACCTGCAGGCGGCCGCGCGCCGCCGCACCCGAGACACGAACCGCCCCATCGAAGAAGATCTGTTTGCCGAAGTCCAGGCCAACCTCACGCTGCGGAGAGTCGGCGGCCACCGCCACGTCGTTGCGCTGCGCGAGTGCTTCGCCGACGACACGAGCGTCTCGCTCGTGACCGAGTTTTGCGCGCAAGGCGAGCTGCTCGAGGTCGTGAACGCGCGCGGTGCGCTGCTGCCGGTCGAGGACGCGCTGCGGTATTTCCACCAGATTGTCCAGGGCGTCGCGTTCCTCCACGCCAACGGCATCGCCCACCGCGACCTCTCGCTCGAGAACGTGCTGGTCGACGAGTTTGACAGCTGCAAGCTCGCGGACTTTGGCATGGCCACGACGGTCACGAAGATGCGCGCCACGGGCATCGGCAAGGTCCACTACATGGCCCCCGAGGCCTGCCGCGAGCTCGACCAACCCGAGAGCTTTTACAACCCGTTCGAGGCCGACCTGTGGTCGCTCGGCGTGATCCTGCTCACACTGCTCACGGGACAGTACCCTTTTGACCGCGCGCTCGACAGCGACGCGCACTTCCAGCTGCTCTCGAGCGTCGGCGGCATTGAGTTTCTCATGGAGCAGTGCGGCTTTGAGACCGAAGGCTACGAGGACGTCGTCGACCTGTTGCAGTGCATGCTCGCCGTGGATCCGGCGCAGCGCGCGACCGCCGCGGCGCTGCTCGAGCACGAGTGCTTTGACGAGTTCACGGCCGTGAGCCTCGTCGACATCGCCGAACAGATCAACTATGAAGACGCCGAAGAAGAAGAAGAGGCCAACCCGGCCGAGGACGAGGACGACGAAGAGCGCCGTGATAATGAGGAGACCTCGGTCGCGCCCGTGGAGCCGGTCGAGCCTGTGAAGCCCGTGGTCCCCGCGCGGCCGTTTGGTGTTGGCCCTCTCGTGTCGGTACGGCGACCGCCGTCGCCCATCGACACGACCTCGCGGCCGTCATGCACGTTTGTGCGGCCGTCGGGGTCGTCGCGGAAATCGCCGGCCGTGCTCAAGGAACAACGCACGTCGGTGGTGGCGACGGTGATCGCCGTGACGCCCACTTTTTGCACAGCCACACGGCCGCTGATGCGACGATCCTCCAAGTGCCGCAAGAAGTGCGCGCTGCGCGGCATGTTCGACGGGGTGTTCCGTCGGAAGAAAGTCCGCGCGGCCTCGACGTCGTCGTCGACAGGTACCCCCACCCACCCATGAAGACTGCAAGTATGTAGACCCGCCACCTCTCTGTAACTCTAGCCATATTTATTTACACGCGGGTGACAATGCAAACGACCACAAACGCTCGCGCATACCGGTACCGGTACACGAGCGCCACTTTCACAAACATTCGCGGACTTGACGTGCTTTGTGGACCGGGTTGGGTACCGGTACTGTAGAGTAGTTCTCCTTGGGTGCATGGAAAGGATGCGTGTTCGTAGAAAGGTTCATGTTGAACAAGGGGTAGAAGGATTCGATGGACTCGTGAAGCTTGCGTGGGGTCCGTTTGGTGAGGCCGCCAACAGTCCATCCAAGTTGAAGTGCGCCGATCTAAAAGCTGAAGTCAATCAGAACCAAGCGCACACGCACGTCGAGGCGTCGATGTGACCGACCCTTCCAGGCGGCTCTTTCCTTTGCGCGGTGCACCTGCTCGCCAGACTTCGCGAAGGATCACAGCGCCCAATCGTTCCGTGATTCTCGCTTGTCACGTATTCACGGAGGAACGATGAGGGGTGGAACCCACGGGGAGAGAGACACGAGGTACGATCGTGGTGGAGACGAACAGACGACAGCTGCGCACCACCCCTGCGACGCTGCTGGAGATATTACAGCCTTGTCCTGCGATGATCGCCATGCATATTCATCAATTCCGCGGCGTGGACGGAGCCAATGGCAGGTGCTGCTGGCTGCGCGATGGTTGGTAGTAATACGGTGCAACGAGAGAAACAAGAGCCAAACAGCCAACGTCCCCAGCGCGCTAAGCCGTATGAGACAGTAGAAAGTTGGTGACGGCGTAGAACATCCATAGCGCGCGATGCTGTGTGATGCTGTGAGAGCTCCTCGCATCGGCGCCAGTCCTCTTCGCCGGCGGTGCAAGAGATCAGGTGACCTGATTCACATGACCTCGTTCGACTGCCATGCAGACCAATAGCAAAATATATGTCACTATTTGTGTACCCACCTCAACCAGACGGATTGCCGTCCCCAACGGAGAAGAGCGACAATATTGGCGCAAAGCAGTTTCTGCACGAGCCGGCTTCATGCCACGACGGATCGCACCAATGTCGGGTTGGAAGTGGTGAATAGAGAGAGAAGACTCGGTGTGAGTATCGAGACACCGGCTCGGCATTCGAGGCTCCGGACACGAGAGCTCGATGGGGTCCTGAGCAAGCGTGTACATCGATCTGCCGGTCCAGACGGTGAAGTCCAGAAAGTCAAGATCACGAGTAGATACGTGGCCTCTCACTACTTAACAGGTACGTGGCATGGCATGGCACCAAACGGAAACGGAAAACGCGATTTGCTCCTGCGCTATTAGTCTTTGCACTATGCAGGCATATGATGTGAAAATGATCGTTCTCCCGCTCTCCGCCATTCGGTACCACTCACTCTTGGTCTTTCTCTTCTTCTTGCTGACGAACCTGCTCATCTGCCTCTTCTTCTTCTTCAGCTGCACCGTCTCCGTCATCATCGCTGTCAGCGTCCTCTTGCTTGGACTGGACAGAGAGCAGCGCCATCACGGGTGTCAGAAGGTCGGCGCACTTGTCCTCGTGCTTCTCGTGCACCGTCTCGAGTGCTTGCCGGAGCGTGCGCGTCCACTGCTGCAACAGCTCAAACGCTTCTTGCTTACTCTTGGACTTGGATCGTTGCTTCTCCACCAGGGCCAGCAAGTGGCAGGTGTGATATACGACCGCTCGGTCGGCGATCTCCATGGTCTCGGCGGCTGACGACAGTATAGACACCACGCGACTGATGAAAGCCTCCACTGACTCCAAGTTTGCCTCTCGCTGAAGTGTGAAGGCCACACACTCGGTCGATAGCAGCACCACGAGAGAGAACAGATTGCGCCACCGGCCGACCAAGTCGTTTTCAACGGACGATGAAGAGCCATCTTTCCCGTCCTCAGCCTTCCCACCACGACGTCGCTTCTTGTCACCTTGGCTCTGGATGCCCGCAACAAGATCCTTCCGCAGCTCCAACAACAGCGTCGTGGCCCACTCCAGCAGATCCGCCAAGGGCTCCGGTGGAGCGAAGAATACGGCAGGCTGGATCGCTCTCACTGCTTCTTTACCCGCTGCCAAATTGTTCTTCATCACAGACGATTCCAGTAATGCGGACGTCTGCTGGCTCACACTCACCGACTCGGCGAGCACAAGCAGCTTCGCGTAAACTTCCACCAGACGCAGCACGCCGAAGGCGTTCGTTGCACACAACGCCTTGATCTCGTCGACATCGCGGCGCAGTAAGGGCACGACGCACGAGCTAAGCACTGTAACCAGTCGATCCATGAGGTGCTTGGGGCAAGGGGCGATCTTGGACTGAACAATGTACTCGGCAGCGCTCAAAGCCACGGTAGGGTGCAGCCGATATCCGTCGCCCTTGGTCTTCTTGCTTGCGTTCGGCTTTGCCGTCGACGTGCTCGGTTCAGCATACTTGTCAGCCTTCCACTTGTATAAAACCTCCTCGATCTTGGAGACGAGGAATGGAAGCTGGTGCCACTTGGTCAAGCAGTCGATCATTGAATCAAGAAGCTTCTTGCTGGAAGTCGCATTCATGCCCATCAAACGCCCCACGAGCCGTTCAAGAAGTGATCCTTCTGAAAGCTCCCCAAGGTAGCCGATACTCTGCCAAATCGCGCTCAGTGCTTCCTGGTCAAAGGGTCGATCTTCACTATAAGCCACCAACAGAGACTCGAGAGCTTCCGACGAGAGTTGTTGCCCTAGGAATGCTTTGCACTCCGCATACCGCTCATCGTTCAGAACCTTCACGCAAACACTCTTGAGCAGGCACGCCATGATCTCCAGCACGACTATGCGGCCAACCATACTGAAACCGTCCTCTTCGTCTTCGTCTTCGTCCTCTCCCTCAATATCTTGCGGGGCTTTTAGGCGCTTGGATACAAAGTTGAGCGAGCAGCGGCAGAGCAGAGCTGCGAGTTTACAGACAGAGCCCACGGACGCGTGCTCGGCGACGTTTCCGTAGAATACCATTGCAGCCTCTGGGTTCTTCTTCACCAGTGCGAGACATCGCGCCACCTGAGATGAACCACCAACGCTCTGTGGGAAATAGGAGTTCTGGAAAAGCAGCACGAGTTGCTTGCGCACAGCCGGGCTGTCGCGGTCTTGTACCAACCGGTCGAGCAAGTCATTCACGGACACAACATCGTAGAAATGCATGTTCCGAATGCTCTTAATACGCACGAGTAGAGCTGCGAACTCAGCACGCACACGCTCATTCCTGTCGTTGATCAACGGAGCTAGCTGTAGGATATCAAAAGTGAGAAATTAGCGCCAAGTACTGATCCAATAGAACGGCGAGCCACACAAATCGTACCATGGGCAGCAGTGGCCTGAGGATTGCATGCGAATTGTGGTTGTCGAGGATGAATTGCACACCTTCGAACACAGCCGCTCGTACCGCACTGGAAGAGGCATCGTTGACGAGATCGACCACGAGCTTGGAGATGAAGCACCGGATGGTTTCCGCAGGGAGCAACTCCCAATACACTGACAATACCTTCGACACACCCTGGATCGCAGCGATTCGCACAGCTGGATGCGAGTCGCCGAGCAGCTCTTCGAAGACATCGAATTGCCGTTGCAGCGCAAGGTCGAGCGCCTCATTGTTGAAGTGCGGGCTGCGCAGCGGGAAGTTGTCGAAGAGCAGCACTGCTGCTTGGCGGCGCACCGAGTCGTTCGCGGCCTTGACACCACGCCACAGGATGGGACTCGTGATCCGGTACAGCATCTCGTCCACGCCAGCATGACGTTTGTTTTCGAAGAAGATCTGGAGCACGGTCCGTACAGCCGTGAAAAGGGAGATGCTGTTGGCGTGCACGGCGTCGTGGACGTAGCGCTGGATACACTTCTCTTCGATGCACGCGCGAATGAGATCGCTGTCTTCCTTGCGCAGCTTCTGGTTGCCGACCCACGCTTTGAAGTAGATAGCGCCAAACTTCTTGAGGATGGACTTGCGCTGGTTCGGGATCTGGTTGCGGATCGTCGCGTTGATGTCAGAGATGAAGGGCACGTGGAGCTCGAAGAGGAATCCTAGAAATGGAACGGCATCGGGCGAACGGAAAAGGTTGGGCTGGATGTAGCAGCGCAGAAGGATGTCACGCAGAAGCCTGCACAACACACACAGAGACACAACGTGAGTACATCAAGCGCAAGCACAGTCGCTCAGCAAATCAACGAATATATACCCGCTGCTTTCGTCCTGGAAATCCAACTCCAACAGCGCGTCGCGCACGGCAAAGAGCCGTCGGATCGGATGGCGCTTGGACTGGAACGCGTCGGTCGGCTGCGAGTCATACGAGCGCACGATCAGGTACGGCAGCATCTGCGTGATCACGCTCTTGCACTCGCTCGAGTAGCGTGTGGACCACACGGCCTCGCACAGCGCCGCGATCGCGTCCTGCGCTGACTCGACGTGGGCCGGCTCGCCGTGCAGGCGCAACAGGCGGTCGTGCAGCGTCTGCGCAAGCGCGACCACGCGGCTTTCGTCGATGGTCGTGATCTCCTTCTCGTCGGCCACGAGGATCGTCGCGAACGCCGCGCTCACGTCGATGAGGAGGAGCTCCTGCTCGCTCATTGGCGGCGCGTCCTCCTGCAGGTGGTGCTCTGCGAACGCGAGCGCCGTGTCGCAGAACGCATGCAGCAGCTTCCGCGGGAGCGCGCGGATCTGCTCGTCGACGGACGCGACCTCGGGCGGCGCTTCGCCGTCCCCGTCGCCGTTTCTGTCAGCGTCCGCTGGCTTGGCCTTGGTCTTCTTCTTGGTGTTAGCGCGGCGCTGCTGCTGGCGCCGCGCCTCCAGCACCACCGCGAGCGGCGCCGCGTTCATGTCCCCAAAGTCTCCTTCACCTCCTGGTGCGTCAAGCGCGCAGAACGCCCGCAGCGCGCGCACGACGCTGTCGCTCGCGAGCGTTGCCATGGTCGTCGGCTGGGTTTCTTTCCCGCGCCCAAATGAGTCACTGGGCGTGAAATTCAAACAGTGACAGAGTGGGCGAGAACCGGAGGTCACTCGAATGAGGGAAACGAGACGTCACTAGTTGCTAGCATCCCTCCGGAAACTGACGTATACGCTCGGATTGGTTGAAACGAGAAGTATCTATTCTTTTCAACCAGTAGATACCTGAAGATCATTTATGGGGAATGATGATTGGTTGAAAGCCTGTCAAACGGTCTTTGTGGGGGACACCTCACCACACAATTTTCCATAAAGCTTCCCCGTCCAAAGGGAGCGAACACACCACAGCAGAGAAAGAACTCGATCACCATGGAGACAGCGGACCTTGTGGTGGACGGCACGCGCACGACGGGCAAGGACGTGCGCGAGCAGAATGTGACGGCGGCCGTGGCCATCGCCAACATCGTCAAGAGCTCGCTCGGGCCCGTGGGCCTCGACAAGATGCTCGTTGACGACATTGGCGACGTCACGATCACGAACGACGGCGCCACGATCCTCAAGCAGCTCGAGGTCGAGCACCCGGCAGGCAAAGTGCTCGTCGAGCTCGCAGGTCTACAGGACCAGGAAGTCGGCGACGGCACGACCTCGGTCGTGATCATCGCGGCCGAGCTGCTCAAGCGCGCGAACGAGCTCGTGAAGAACAAGATCCACCCGACGTCGATCATCGCCGGCTACCGGCTCGCGATGCGCGAGGCCGTCAAGTACATCAAGGAGAACCTGAGCGTGCCCGTGGACTCGCTGGGCCGTGACTCGTTGATTAATGCCGCCAAGACCAGTATGTCGAGCAAGATCTTGGGCCCCGAGTCGGACTTTTTCGCGAACCTCGTGGTCGACGCCGTCACGTCGGTCAAGGTCACGGAAGAAGGCGCCAAGGGCAAGTCCAAGGCGCGGTACCCCGTGAGCTCGATCAACGTGCTGAAGTCCCACGGAAAGAGCATGCTCGAGACCCAGCTCGTCGACGGCTTTGCGCTCAACTGCACCAAGGCGTCCCAGCAGATGCCCACGTACATCAAGAACGCCAAGATCGCGCTGCTTGATTTCGACCTGCAGCGCCACAAGACGCCCATGGGCGTGTCGATCGTCGTCAACGACCCGAAGGAGCTCGACCAGATCCGCCAGCGTGAGATCGACATCACCAAGGAGAAGATTCAGAAGATCATTGACGCCGGCGCGAACGTGATCCTCACGTCCAAGGGTATTGACGATTTGTGCCTCAAGTACTTTGTCGAGTCGGGCTGCATGGGCGTGCGCCGCGTGAAGAAGGAGGACTTGCGCCGCATCGCCAAGGCCACGGGCGGCCAGGTCGTGCTCACGCTCGCCGACATGGACGGCGAGGAGTCGTTCGACCCGGCGACGCTCGGCGAGGCCGCTGAGGTCACGGAGGAGCGTGTCGGTGACGGCGAGCTCATCTACATCAAGGGTTGCAAGACCCGCCAGGCGACGACCGTCGTGCTGCGCGGCGCAAACGAGAACCTGCTCGACGAGATGGACCGGTCGATGCACGACTCGTTCATGGCCGTCAAGCGCATGCTCGAGAGCAACCAGCTCGTGGCCGGCGGCGGCGCCGTCGAGACCGCGCTGTCGATCTACCTCGAGAACTTTGCCACAACACTCGGTTCGCGCGAGCAGCTCGCGATCGCCGAGTTCGCCGACGCACTGCTGGTGATCCCCAAGACGCTGGCGGTGAACGCCGCCAAGGACGCGTCGGAGCTCGTGGCGCGCCTGCGCGCGTACCACAACACATCCCAGAGCGACGCGACCAAGCGCGAGCTGCGTTTCTCCGGTCTCGACCTGCTGAAGGGCGCCGTGCGCGACAACCTCGCGGCGGGTGTGGTCGAGCCGGCCATCAGCAAGATCAAGAGTCTGCGTTTCGCCACGGAGGCCGCGATCACGATTCTGCGAATCGACGACATGATCAAGCTCAACCCCAAGCAGGATGCCGAGCAGTAATCTGGAATCATGTCGCCACACCGTAGGATGAATCGCCGACAGTGTTCGATAGTAGTGCTATCCTCTTTTTCCATATTAAAACACCATGCCTTGAACCCCTCGGGATTGCTTTAGCCATCGGCTTCGGCGGCGGCCGCCGCGGCGGCCTCGGCCAGTTGCTGCTGCTTGAGGTCGACGGCAGCGAGCCGCTCGTCGTCGCAAACGAGCTCGCCGTCCAGTTTCTTGAGCTGCGGGAACGCGATGAGCATGTGAAGGCGGTAATTGTCGCTGTCAACGACCGGGTTCAGCGACAGATCGAGCTCGCTCAGATGCTCCAGAGCCTTGAGCTTCTCGATCGACTCCATCGAGTCCAACTGCATTCAGTACATCAGTCAGTCGAAGGTCGGGAACCCCATTCACGAAGAAACGACACTCACGTTGTTCTGCCGCACCGACAACGACTGCAGCGCCGTGAGCGTCTCAATGCCCTCGAGCGAGAGCAGCTTGTTCTCACTCTGCCGCCACCCCAAGCCACGCACGCGTCAACTAACCATCGTCAAAACGCATTTCACACAACACGTACGAGGTCGAGAAGCTCCAGCTTACGTGGCGGTGCGCCCGCCGCAAGCGCCGTGAGGTCGGCGATCGCGTTCCGTGCGGCCTCGAGGATCGTGAGCGCCGGCAGCTCATTGAGCCCCGCCAGGTTCTCGAGCTGGTTGTCTAGTGGCACATCAAAAGGAGGACGAGCTCTCTCAGTTTCCAACATGCTTCTCGCTGGTAGCGCAGAGTGATACTAGCACTACCATTGATGCGCAGCGACGTCAGGCTCGCGCTCGTGAGCCCCTGGAGCGTCGCGAGCTGGTTCTGCGACACGTCGAGCGACTGCAAGTACGCGTTCGCAAACGCCAAGGGCGGCGCGCCGTCCAGCGCGTTGTCCGCGAGGTTGGCGGCCACGAGGTACGGCAGCTCGTTCAACACCGAAACGTCCCGCAGCGCGTTGCGCGCGGCGTTGACGAACTGCAAGTGCGGGTACCCGCCCAGCGCGTCCAGGGACACGAGCGCGCGGTCGGGCGCGTCCAGCGCCGTGAACGCGTAGCCGGCGTCGTCGACCGTGCGCTCGAGCCGCGAGAGCCCCTCCATGACAGCGCGCGCCTGCACCGTGCGCAGTGCTTCGGCCTCTCCCGGCGACAGCAACGGCTCGCCGCTGGGGTCGTTGGCGTCGTTGACGTCGTTGGCGTCGTTGGCGTCGTTGGCGTCCGCCATGGGCTCGTCCGCGTCTGTCGGCCTAGTGATGTTGTTGTAGTGATGGGGTGCGGTGGGGGGTCTATGAGGTGAGGGAAGGGACGCATGTGGTGTGGTTCACACCATAGAGATCTTGAAGGGTCGTCGCCATCTCACCATCACGCGACAAGCGGACCGGGAGAACCAAAACCAAGATGACGGACGCCGCGCCGGTGCTGCGGTCGCCACGCGGGTCGCTCCATGCGATTTCAGGGCTCGGAGACGGAGACGGAGACGGGCAGGAACAGTGTGCGGGCCCCCAGTCACGAAATCTCTCGGTGTATCCATTTGTGTGGGTGGCTCACACCGCCATCTGATCCCACTAGATCTGCCCTGGAAGATCGCGTTCCGCGTGCAGTTCCAGGCAGAGAAGTTTGGTCTGCGCTTCCACGCGGCCCAGTTTCCGGACACGGGCAACGGCGTCTACAGCGTCCGCGTGCTGGAGCTCAACAAGGTACGACGGGAGAAGGCGCACCTCGCTCTCGTACTCGTACTCAATCGTGCTAAACCGCCTTCTCTCTCATGTATCCGGATAGACTCCCAACGGATCGGGCCCCGCGCAGCAGTACAACGCGTCGCTCAAGCGCGGGCAGGAGCATCTGTGTGTTTGTTCATCGACGTTTTTGTTCTTGACATACCGACGATCGTACTAATGACGGGGACGTCTCTAGGGAGCTGCGCGCCGGCCTGTACGTGACCCACATCAACGACACGCACCTCATCGGCCTGCTGTGCGACCAAGTGATCCACAATCTCCAGGCAGCGCCGCGGCCCGTGACGCTGCGTTTTGTCGACGTCGAGGCCGGCGTTGTGACGCCCCACGAGCTGCGCGACGCGCTCAAGCTGGACCTCGACCCGGCGCTGGCGCCCACGCTCGCGGTCGACAGCGCGCGCACGCCCAAGTCGCCCTCGGTCTCCAAGCCCTTCGTGGGTGGTGCCGTCGGCGTGCCGTCGCCGGTCGCAAAGATAGGGAGCAAGGCCTCGAGCGTGGCCGCGGCCGAGCCCGTGGTAGCCCCCTTGTCGCCCGCGGGCCACGTGTACAAGATCATTTTGCTGGGCACCACGGGCGTGGGCAAGAGCAGCGTACTGGCCGTGGGCGTCCATGGTGACACCGCGTACGCCGAACGTCGCCCGACCACGCTCGAGGCCGAGTTTGGCAGCTTCGAGACGCCGTTCCCAGACATGTCCAGCGCCAAAGTACGAACAACACGCACCTCTATCGCTAGGCTGAGGAGTGGAACACTAACGCGTTGTGTACCCCAAGCAGAAACTGCAGGCTCGCATCTGGGACACGGCTGGCCAGGAGCGCTACCGCGCGATCACGCGGTCGCACTACCGCCGCGCGGACGGCGCGTTGCTCGTGTACGACGTGGGCGAGCGCGACTCGTTCGAGAAGCTTGGTGAGTGGCTCAAGACGCTGCGTGAGACCGCCGGCGACTCGCTCAAGACCATCATGGTGGTCGAAAACAAGATCGACCAATTGCGCGAAGGCCGCAGCGGGGGCGACGCGCGGCCCCCGCGGTTCGTGCAGGAGGCCGACGTGCGTGCGTTTTGTGAAGCCAACGGCATGCTGTTTGCGCGCACGACGGCCAAACGGAATGCCGTCGCGTTCAAGTGGGAAGGCCAGAAGATTGCAGACGCGCTGAGCACGATGGTGCTTCACATCCACGCAACGTCGCTCGCGCGCGACCTCCAAGGCGGCAATGGGACGACTCAAAACGCTGGCGGCGGCGCTGCTGCCGCTACCACGGCGGCCACGATCGAGCTCACGGCCGCGAGCGTAAGCGGCAACGAGACCAAGTCGCTGGGCGACTGCGGGTCCTGCGCACGGTCTCAGTAAATTGACAGCCAATCATAGTGAATGACTGATCCAAGTGCGCACGGGCAGTCTCTGTCTCTCTCGTTTTGTGGTTCACAGGCAGGAGGACGAGGTATTGTCGGAGCCTTTGGCCCAGACGTCCATTCTGCACTGCGTTTCTTATCAGCCCTGCGTGGTGGCCGCCGGTGATTGGTGTGAAGTGCCAAAACACACTGAAGAAGTTTCCTTCCGGCACGCCAGAGAGAGGGAAGAGAAACAAAGAGACGGATAGAGAGAGAGGTCCCAGCTCCTACATGCGACGCGCTCTGATGCGTTCTCCGACTCAGGGGACAGCGTCTACCATTTCTGCTTTGTGGGATCTCCAAGGTTCGCCCAAGTGTACTTCAAGTATGATTGAGGACGGCCCCACTGACGACTGGTGGCGACGGGCCTTGCCCCGCGGAGCAGTACAACGCGTCGCTGAAGCGTGGACAGGAGCACTGGTGAGTTGGCTAACTGTGGTCTGAACGTTAGTGAAATCATACGAGCTGATCAGTCGTGGTCGTGTGACATGCCCGGCACTGTGCCTGAGCCACCTCAACATTGTCCACCTCGACAGCGTGCCGGTCGATTAGGTCTCGAATCTTTTCAGAACGGTGCGGCGCCCCATCACACTGTGGTTCGTTGACGTCGACGCCGGTGTCGTGACGCCCCACGACCATCGCGACGCACTGGACGCAGGCTGCAAAGCCGTTCCCGTCCTGGCCGACGACGCCATGATCAACACGTCTTCAACAGGCCTTCCTCGACCGCAGACACCGCTGGTGGTGAGGCCTCGAGCGTGGCCGCAGCCGAGCCCGTTGTAGCATGTGCAAGATCATCCTGCTGGGCAACACCGGCGTGGGCAAGAGCCGCGTGATGGGCGTCGGCCTCCTCGGTAACAGCGACCACGCTCGAGGTCGAGTTCCTCATCGTCACGATACCCGACCCAGACATGTCCAGCGTCCAAGAACGCACAAGCGAGCGACGCACCACGTGAGCCTCACGCCTCACGTGACGTGAGGGTCGTAGCTAAACCGCTGACACTTTGCTCTACGCTTTGTTTTCAAGCAGATCCTGATGGCGCAGATCTGGGACACGGCTGGCCAGGAGCGCTACCACGCGATCACGTCGGTGCGACTCGTTTGAGAAACGCGACGAGTGGCTCAAGAAGCTGCGCGAGACCTCTGGCGACTTGCTCTTGACCATCACCGTGGTCGAGAACAAGATCGACCAGCTGCCCGAGGCTTCCTGGGTCCAGCGTCGCGATGGAGTACCCGAACGTCCTACTCAATTCGTGCAGGAGGCCGACGTGCCGCCCACGGCTTGTTGTTCGCACGTACGACGGCCAAGCGCAACGCCGATGCGTTCAAGTGGGAAGGCCAGACGATCGCGGGCGCGTTGAGGACGCTGGTGCTCCACATCCACGCGACGTCGCCCGCGCGTACTCTCCAGGATGGTCCAGTGCGAACCGCCGGCGCTACCTCGGTGAGCATGATCGAGCTGACAGCTGCGGCACCAAACAACGCCAAGCCAATGGCCGACTGTGGGTCCTGCGCGCGGTCATTGTACGTTGGGCCACAAGGGTGCACTCCGTCGAACGAAAAATGGACTTCCGAACGCACACGAGGTTCTTGGCTCGCTCTCTATGGTTTTAACAAGAGACGCTTGGTGGCGGTACGGTGTGGGCGGACGCCGTGGGCGGCGGTCGCAGGAGAGCGTGCTGGTGCTGCTGCTGCCGGCAGTGGGCGCTCGGACAGAGGTACACGGGCGCGACGAAGCCGCTGCGATCAAACTCCTCTCGGAAGCCGTCGTACTCGACGCGCGAGCAGATCGGCCCAGCGCCAAGCAGGTGACTAGGAGACCCATACACAGAAGGATCAGTCGCCACAACATTAAGCGGAGACAAACCGGCAAACCACGTACGCAAAGGCGTGCTGCAGCGCGATGCCCGCGAGCACGCACTCGGTCGTGGGCAGCCCGACGCTGTAGGCGGTCTCCGTGGCACCATCTTGGGTGGTGTGAGCGACGCCGCCGCTGAGTTTGAGCATCTTGCGCTTCTCCAGGCACTGGAGACACGCCGAGCGGCCCGGCGCGACCGAGAGCGCGTCGCCCGAGAGCCCGTTGCGGCCCATGGACACATACACGAGCTGCACGCCGTACTCGCAGCAGAGCTCGTTGAGCGCGATCGCGAGTTCCGGGAACACGCCGCAGAGAAACACGACCGAAAAGCACAATTCGTCGTCGCCATCACTGTCCACGTCCGTGTGGGAACCGCGGCGTCGAGCCTCGCGACGACGCCGGCCAACATCACCATCAACATCCCCGTCATTCTCGCCCTGATCGCTCGGATTGGACTCGTCACTGTCGTCCGCGGAGCTGTCGTCCTCCTCGTCTGGGTCCCCGTTACTGCCAGCACCATCACTGTCATTGGCGTCGCCGTTGTGCTTCTCACGCCGCTTGGTCTCCGTCGGATCAGGCCGAGCGAGCAGCGCACGAAGTGACGCGACGACGCGCGCCGTGTCCGCGAGCGGCTCGTCGAGTGCGAACACGTGAATCTCGGGATCCAGGCGCCGCGCGGCGGCCGCGACGTGGCGCTCGCGCGTGGTGCCCACGTCCGGCACGTAGCTGCCCATAAAGTCGAGATCACCGAGCGCGCGCTCGCGCGGGTCGCCCACGACCAACCGCTTCACGCCGCTGGCACGCATCCCAAATACGCACAGGTTACGTTATCGCATCACCACCATTTGATAATACAAAGCCTCACTAGCGGCAGAGCGTGTCTGCAACGAGCGTCCCGATGCCCTCGAGGCCTAGTACGGCCGCGCCAATGGCTTGGAGTCGCTTGGCAATGAACGTAGCAATCCGTGAGTCTATTTACCCCTCCCTGTACACAGTGATTGGCTCGCTCTCCGACCTCAATGTGCTGCACGGCGCCGCGGTCGTTGTTGGCGTCGATGCGGCTACGCGGGTCGTCGGCCGTCGGCGTGTCGGCCGAGATGGCACGGCGCGGTGGGCGCGGCGCACGCGCGGCCTTGCTGTACACGCCGAGCGCTGAGCGAGGCCTCATTCTCACGTGAGAGGGTACCCCTGCGCGTGGAGACACAGCCAAGGTTACGTTACCATTGTGCAGGTCGCGGATGCTCGCGCGCAGGCGGCGTACGTGGTGCGCCGTGCGCTCTTCGTCGGGCGGTGCCCCCACCGCTGGCTCCATTTTGTGCCGTTTGCAGCAGTGCTTGAAGTTCCAGGGTACGGATCTCGACACGCAGTTACCATGTAACCTTTCCTGCCACATGGGGTATGCCGTAACCACTGCCTTCGATACACCTTCGCGCGACCTGCGGGTGTTCTACTTGCGGTTACCCTTCGCTGTTTTGTCGTTGACAAAGAGCAGACGCGATTTCACTCCTCTCGACACGCCACCTCGCGTCGTCGTCGCGCCATCCACATCCTCGCTCCGCTCGCGCAACCGTCCGACATGGCGCGCCACGCGCCGCACAGACCAACATGGCTGACTCTATGTCTTAGCGCCGTTCTCGCGCTCCAAAACGCGGCCGCGCTCATCGTCGAGCGGTGCGTCCTGGTCCCATGAGCGTCCGTTTTCAGAGTGCTAGGAAGCTCACGTGCTCTCGATACACGACTGTAGACCCTGCTGCTCGCTCATGACGCACGTGTCGGGCGAGTTCACGGACGCCGAGGCGCTCGCGCACACGCCGCTGGCCGCGACGGAGCTTGTGCCGGTCGCGCCGCCGTTCCACGCCTGTGAGCCATTGGGCGACGCGGCGGCTGTGGCAATAGAAGGCCGCATTGCGCTCGTGCAGCGCGGCGGCTGCAACTTTGTGAAGAAAGTGTGGCACGCGCAGCAGGCCGGTGCCGTGGGCGTCGTGGTCATGGACGCCGCAAGGCGCAACGAGTGCGTCTAACAGAATTGGCGGGAGGAGGCGTCTCCGCGCGGTCTCATGCTCACGCTGTTGTTTGCTTAGAGCGCCGTTCCACATCATCATGCAGAAAGACGAAAACGCGACGCTGTTGACGATTCCGGCGGTGTTTGTGTCGTACAACGACGGCGAGAAGCTGCTGCGGCTGATCGCGCGGGCGCCGCCCTGGAGCCCCGTGCTGGTCACGCTCAGCGAGTACGGCGAACGTGAGGCGCTGTGGCTATTGTATACTTGGACGCCGCCTGAAGAGGACTGCTTACGGAACTCTCGTTGTTGTTGGTTGCAGTGCCCCAGGACCGAACCAAGTTCCGGCTCGTCAAGCGCGCGATCGCCTACATCTTCCTCGTCTCGGCGGTGTGCGCGTTGTCTAGGTACGAACGGTTTTATTCACTTACTGTGCACGCCGTCTAATGTTTCTCAATGCCCTCGCAGTGGGCTCAGCATTGTCTCGTCGTTCCTGTTCAACATGGTCGGCAAAGTGTGGCGCACGCGCATCACGAAGAAGCTGCCGCTGCTGCGATACCGCCCGCTGCTCCAGCGCGAGCTGCTGGACCACGTGATGCGCGAGTTCGACGTGCTCGACCGCATCGTGTTGGACGACGACGACGACGCGAACGATGTTCCCCCTCTGTCTGTGTTTGACGACCACAACCACGGGCTTGTGGCGCACGACGACACACAGCACAGCGACGCCGAAGCGTGCTCAATCTGCCTGGATGACTTCTCCACGGGCGAGCGCGTCAAAGTGCTGCCGTGCCAGCACTTTTTCCACGTTGAGTGTATTGACCCGTGGCTCGAGCGACGCAGTGGACGATGTCCGCTCTGCAAGCAGGACGCCATTGCGGGTGCGTGTCCAAGGAGACCGATCGATCGGTTGTGTTGGAAACAAAACTGACCATCCCTGTATTCAAACAGCGATCGACGACGTGCCCAAGTCGCTCTTCGGCTTCACGCTGCCTCCGCTAGAGCAGGTGCTGCGCCAGGAACACGTGGGCGCTTTACTCGTACTTGGGATCTACGTGGCGTACGCAGTATCGTTAATGGTGGCTCTTGTCCTGTAACGTTTGTCGTAGTGGTTCCACACATTCTTCCTCATGCTGCCCGCCAGCCTCGTGAGCTGCCTCATCGTCAACAGCGCCGCCTCCATCATCCGCAACATGTGGCCCTAGTCGTACCAGACAAAAGACACACGCAAGCGCCCCTCGTCGTCGTCGCCGTCTCTTTAATTTAATACACTGGGGGATTCTGTCCTTGAACGTCACGCGTTTACACTGCTTCGATCTGCTTGATGTCGGCTCCCTCTGTCTCGTCGTCATCTTCTCCGCCGCGGCCGCGCTCGTCCACAGACGTCATCGTGTGAGGAATACGCAGCGCCAGCTCACTGAGACGCGACTGCCGCGCGTGCCGCTGGAGCCGGTGGAACGCGTACTTGAGCTGCGTGCGCGTGGACGACATGGTGTGGAACTTTTCGTGGACGCCTAGCAGCTTGAACACCGACAGCGCGACCTTGTACGGGTCCGTGTACCGCTCGAGCAGGCCCAGGTCCTGCTCCAAGTTCGCGGGTGACGCCGAGAAGATCGTGCGGCGCGTGTGCGACGGCGGCGTGCTCGCGGCCGTGGAGGCCGTGGATCTGATCGGCGAGTAGTACGCCGGCCGCTTGGCCATGGGCGGTTTGCCTCTGCTAGATGGGCTCGCGGGCGCCGTGGTGGTGACCGACTGCCGCGGCGAAGGCAGCAGCAACGGTGACTCAAAGCCCGCGGCGCGCTTGTTCGCGTGGGAGTGCCTCGGGCGCGTGCTCGTGTCGGCCACGTAGAAAAAGTAGGCGACGCCCGTGAACACGAGCAGCACGACCATGGCGCCGAACTGGCGGCGGCCGGCAATTTGGAGGAAGACAAACGCCATGACGACTTCAAAGATGACGAGGCTCAGCGCCACGAGATTGTACGCGGTCTGCGCGATGTGGCCACGCCCGGGCGTGTACGGGATGACGTACAGAAAATTGTACTTGACCGCGAGGTACTTGAGGTAGAAGAAGAGCGCGCCAAAGGGCGTGAGCACGGGTGTGACGACCGTGCCCAGCAGAATCACGAGCAGCACGCTCGTGAGCACGGCGTAGTCGTGGCCATAGTAATACGGCCACGGCTTGGCGGCCTCGCGGCGCTCGTCCACGGTCACGGCGCGCGCAAGCGCCCATGGCTGGAACGCGAGCCGCTCGCCGACGCGCGTGAGCTCGACGATCGCGCCCAGGAACGCGCGCTGGCACACGTACGAGATGAAGAACGTCGTGCCACAGATCTTGAACAGGAACGACTCGACGTAGCTCTTGCCGTTCGTGCCGATCTCGCTGAACGCCAGGTACGCGGCCGTGACGCCGATGCTGGGCAGAAACACCGAGCTCTACAGGTACAAAGTGTCAGTCAGATCGTCCCAAGCAGGGCCACACACCCAAACGCACGGACCACGACGAGGTAGATGAAGCCCGCGACGAGGAAGCTCCGCGTGCGGCGCGAGTCGCTGATCGCGGGCTCGAGCATCGCGACGTGGTAGAGGAACGTGAGCAGGCACCAATTGACCACGATCAACAGTAGCGACGGCAAGTACGTCGCGACGAGCGACACAAGCAGCGAGTGGCGCGCCATCAGGTCGCGGTAGATGCCACTTGTGGCGTCCAGCTTGATGTACACGAGCACGGCCGTGGGCGTCGAGAAGAGCA
This sequence comes from Pythium biforme, assembly GCA_023337735.1. NCBI lineage: Eukaryota > Oomycota > Peronosporomycetes > Pythiales > Pythiaceae > Pythium > Pythium biforme. Next base: position 22,565 of record JAADXJ010000064.1, on the reverse strand, counting down.
GCAGCAGCGCGAACGTCGCGAGCTGGCGCACAAGAAACGACGCGATTGCGCCCAGCGACAGCGGCTCGTACCGCAGGTTCTTCCAGAGCACGTCGTCCGGCTCTGGCGCGCTCGTCAGCACGAGATCGGCCAGGTACGGCGCGAGATCTGGCGCTGGGTACGTCAGTCTGGCCGCGGACGACGACGAAGAAGAGATGCTGCGGCGTGGACTGCGCGGCTGCGAGTGTCCGTGGCGCACGCGGTACGTGCGGTCGTAGAGCGCGTTCGCAACGCGTCCGAGGCAGCTCTGCTCGCGCACGAGTCGCACAAAGTCGTTGCGGGTCGCGGTCGAGTCAAACACGACAAACGCCGCGCCGAGGCACTGCCGTTGTTCGTAGATCTCGATCGCCTCTTCGGGAAAGAAGTCGAGCTCCTCGTCGAGCGCGTCGTACTCGCGGCCAAGCGCCGAGTCGACGATGTCGCGGTCGCTCGAGACTTTCGAGTACGTGAGCTTTTCGTTTTCTGCTGTGGAGGTCGGCGACTTGGCAAGTGGGGTACTACAGTACCGGCAGCAGCGCCATCGACAGTCGGTGTGGCGCCAGTAGTAGCGGCAGGGGCGGCACGTGAGGTAGGACCAGAGCCCCTGAGCCGGCGATGGTACGAGCAGCGAGCCGGGGCACCAGAGCAGGCTGCACGAGAGCATACCGTGCTCGTAGCCGGCGTCGAGCCCGCGGATGCGGTCGATCTCTTGGGACAAATGCTGGCGACGGTCAATCATGTCGTGGAGCTGGGAAAAGTCGTAGACCACGGCGACGTCCTCGACGCGGCGAGACTCGTAGAATTCAGCCAGCAGCGCACGTAGCTTCTTGCCGGTCATGTTGGCTGGCAGGCCCGCGTGGATGAGGATGCTGCGACTGCCGACGATGCGCTTGGTGCGGCGCCGCAGACTTGACAGCAGCGCGTGCTGGCTGTGGATGGATTAAACAAAGTGAGTTGTTTGCAGAGTCCAGAAGGATTGTGGGAGGCGAAAACACACCGAATGAGAAAACCCATGATGAGCGCCGCGACGACGTAGCAGTACGCGACGTGAACCCAGTACCAGTCGCTATAAAGAGGCACGTTGCTGATCGTGGTCTGCTGGAACGAGTTGCCGGGCAGCGCCGTCTTGGAGTTGCCCGAGATAAAGTTCTACAAGGCCCACCGCCAACGGTTAGTATATCATCAAAACATCCAGACAACCGCACAACACAGCACACACCACAGGCACGAGCGTGCCGATACTAAAGAACGTGAGCAGCGCGCAGAGGTGACCTGCATCCACGTGGAAGCGCAGCAGCAGCGCCGCCGGGATGCCGCTGCTGTGGCACACGTAGTGGCCGTCGCACGGGATCGCCCAGAACGCACGCATGCGACCGCGGATGGTGGCCGCGCGGATCTCGCGGTACCGCTTTTCAAAGGTCTTGGGCGCAAGGTCGTCGTAGTTGGCGCGCTCAAAGAGCCCGAGGTAGTGGCGCTGCCAAAAGGGCAGCTCCACGCGGTGAAGGCGACGCCACACGAAGAACGCGAGCCCGGCGAGAAAGATGGCGCCGTTGAGTGCCAGCTCGTACAGAATCCCACGCCAGCCTTGTTCTGCTGTGACCACGAGCACCGAGCTGAGCGCGCTGAGCCTGTACCGGTCGGCGTCCGCGCCGGCGAGTTGGTACGTGAGGTAGAAGCGGCCGTCGCGCAGACCTGACAGCGTGACGCGCTGCGACTGTCTTATGGTGGCGTTCGCGTCGGTGGAGACGAACGTGACGGCGCTCGGCTCCACGAGCTTGTCGGTCACGGGCGCGCCGTGGCCATCCAGCACAGTCATCTCGACGCGCACGGACGTGAGCGGCAGCACCTCGCAGTCGATGGCTTGGTTGGCGCGTCCGCCCAGCAGCACGACCGTGCTACCCGTGGGCACGACCACGACCGACGTGGACGCCGGCGGCGGCGGTGCTGGCGACTGCGCGTGTACAGTCGTCGCTAGAAGCAGCAGCAGCAACGCTGTAGCGACGCGCATGGTCGACCAGGCGGACCTCATGGTTTTGCGATCTTTGGAAGTGAGACCGTCAAAGCCCAACAATGTGACGGTTGAAGATACGTGTTCTTATCGGTTAGGAACCGATCTATGATCTGGCGCGGTCGCGTCGCTTCGCGGCTTCGTCTTGGTGGGCGCGATGGGGAGCTCACAACGCCATGGTCACGCGCTTCTACCACACGCACGACCCGATCGCGAACCTGCACGTACGCGTCACTGTCCGCAAGGTGTCGTGTAAAGTACAAGCTACAAACTGGGCGTGAGAGAACGGACTAACCGGCCGGGCTCTGTGCTTGTGTGTGAAGGTCGCCGTGGGCGACTCGCGCGACGGCGGCGTCGCGGTCGTCGCGAGCTGGAGCGACAGCTTCCAGTGGCAGGAGAAAAAGTGGCCTGTCACGTCCCCCAGGAAGCAAAAGAAGGCCCAGGGCCCTGCCGTCGATGGAGAGGAAGAAGAAGCCTCCACGAGTGGTGGCGCACGGCACCACGGCATCTCGCTGTGCTCGTACGTGGATGCCGACAACTACGAGCCGCCACGCAGCATGCGGGAGTCGCCCACGACGTCGTCCGCACCGCCGCCGCACATTGTCGCCGCCGCCGCGGACTACCATCTCAGCAGGACCGCGGCCGTGAGCCATGGACCGCGGCCCAACGCGAATGCAAAGAGCTCCAAAGGCGGCACGCTCAACCGCGACCGCGTTGCGCTACGTGCGCACCGTGAGGAGAGTTTCCGGCAAATGTATGTGGTGCTACGCATCTCCGACATCGACAACGACGAGACTGGCGATGGCGAAGACCTCGTGCTCGCCTCGCTGCGGTTCTATCCGCACACGGGCTTGCTGTGCGTCACGCCGGGGTTCTCGGTCTGTCTCGTGGACGACAAGGATACGCAGTCGGTGGAAAAGGGCCCCAAGCTCTCGACATACCGCATCATGTCGCGGGTCAGTGGTGCACAGTTTGAGTATGCGCTGGACAACGAGAACGACCTGTGGCCGGCTGTGTCGGTCGAGGACCAGCGCTTACTGCGTGAGCTGCGGCGACAGGAAGAGTGCGGGGAGCGCGCGCGCGTCGACGAGTGGCGAAACAAGCACGGAGACGCGATGGAGCCCGTCACAGCGACCGCCAAGGCCAAGCAAGTCGACAAAGGCAAGATCGACGACGCCAACGACGAGATGATGGTGCTGCTGGAGGTCGTCTCAGTCTCCGGCGTGGACGCCCCTGACCCGATTCGCGTTGTGGTAGATCTGCTCGTACCAGACGATCCAGGGAGGGATGCCGGGGCCTGGCACATGCGCCAAGGGAAGCGGCGATCCCAGTCACGATTGTCGCGTGTGGTGACGCACGACGTTGCGCATCCGTTTGCGGCGTTTGGCCATCACGCGCAATTTCTTCTCACGCGACCAAAACAATCGACAGCCACCGCGACGAACACTGGGCCTCCGCTTAAACTCTCGGTGGTGTCGTTGGATGGCTGGGGCCGGGAGCGCTTGCACGGCCACGCCGAGATACGACTCCTAGTCGTCGCGGGGTATAGCGACACGGAGACCGCGCTGTGGCTCCCCCTGTTGCCCCCGCAGGCTCAGATGGAGGCGTTCTTTCTCGGCTGGGACTCGGTGGAGGACGCTGGTCCCGCGCTCACCAGTGCAGCGGCAGTCGAGGGAGCGTCGCCCAAGTACATGCTGAGCCGACTCGGCTCGCAGACCGTGTCCACAAACGGCCGCGTGCGCGTTCGTCTTCACGTGGTGGAGAGCCGGCCGTCCCTTATCGAAGCAGTCAAGCCGCCGTCGCCGCCACTGGCTCTAGGTGGCCACTCAGGAGGCGTCATGAAGCGCAGCGTCGAAGAAATCTTACAGACCGTCAAGGGGAACCAGTTTACTTCGAGGGGCGGCACTCTGGCGCCGCTGCCACTGCCGTCTCCAAGCGTGACGGCAATTCTCGCGCGACTCAAAGACCAACAAAGCAGCACCCGTGGCACGTCGCCCTCGGCGGGGTAAAGTAATACGTATATGTTCACTTAGTCGTCGTCGCTGTCCAGATCATCGAGCGGGTTCCCCGAGCGCTTCTTCATGACTCGGAAGAACTCGTCTTCGTTGATAAAGCCGTCACCGTCGCGGTCGGCCTCGTCGATCATCTCTTGGATCTCCTCGTCGGTCAGTGTCTCGCCCAGCTCGTTGCAGACACGCTTGAGGTTGCGGTAGGAGATCTTACCGGTGTTGTCGTCGTCAAAGAGCCGGAAGATCTTGAGGATCTCTTCGCGCGAGTCGCGGGAGCTCATCTTGCCCGTCATCATCTCGATGAACTCGTCCTGGTCGATCGTACCGGACTCGTCCTTGTCGATGTCGGCGATCATCTGGCGGATCTCAGCCTTTTTGACTTGGAAGCCCAGCGCGCGCATCGCGGCCTTGAGCTCGCGCACGTCAATCGTGCCGCTGCCATCGGCGTCAAAGAGCCGGAACGCCTCTTTGATTTCCTCCAAATCCTCTTCGTCAAGTGCCTTCTTCACGGGCTTGGGCTTGCGCCGCAGCGCCGCGCGCGACCGCGCAAAGGCCGCCGCTGAGCTCCCGGACTAAACACACGCACATCCATAAAAGCGATAGACCGTTAGACCGTTAGGCGCCATGGACCGACGAGCGTGAACGCCTACCATGTTCGCTACTAGTGTTGAGTGGGCCCTTCTCGAAGTGAGGACTCAGGCACGTTGTGACCTTTCAAGATCCGGTTGCTGAATAAAACACCCGAAAGGTTTCCAGCACTGTGATCTGTATAAAACAGCTAGAACTGAGACAGGTTGGAAATAATCCCTCGTTAGAATGCCATTAGCGGGAAACCATGGGTGACTTTGTGACACGACTTGTGTCATCTGACGCCAGAAACGGAATTCGCGCGAAGGGATACAAACGCGCATTTTCGTTTATCTCTTCTCTCCATCCATGGCGGCAACGACTATGAAGCGCGCGGCCGCGGCGTCCTACGACGCGCAGAAGCACCGCCTGCTCGTGGTGGGTGGCAATGGCTTCGTGGGCAGCAACATCCTCCAGCGCGCCGTGCAGAAAGGGATTGAAGTGCGCTCGCTCAACAAGTCGGGCAAGCCGCAGTGGCAGGACGTGCCGTGGATCGACCAAGTCGAGTGGCACCAAGGCGACGTCTTCAACGCCGACGACCTCTCCAAAGCTGTCGAGGGCGTCACGGGCGTCAGTACGTTTGGCTGGCGGTCTTCATGATCTTAGATTCCTGAGAGAGCTGACCAGTGTGTTGTCTGGGATTGCGCAGTTACGACGGTCGGCGCGTTTGGCGACAATGCGCTGATGGAAAAGATGTGTGGTGACGCCAACATCCTCGCAGCGCGCGCCGCCAAGGAAACGGGTACAGTTGGTGTCTCTTGTTGTCGATCACTTGTCCTATCCCAACTGACGAGTGCCCGTGTGCTCACCGGGATACATACAAGGCGCCGAGCGCTTTGTCTTCATTTCCAACTCGCGTGTGGGCTCCTACCTGCCGCCGTGGGCTCCACTCCACGGATACTACCACGGCAAGGAGCGCGCGGAGGCCGCTGTGCGTGAATGGTGCGTGCTTGCGTAGAAACTGGCGATGATGCGGTTACCCAACCCACTCCTAACAAGATCACTTGTGCGACAGCTTTCCAACGACGGGTGTATCTCTTCGCCCGGGTTTCATCTACGGGCTGCGTCGCACGAACTCGTACAGCATCCCGCTCCAGCTCTTTGGATCCCCGATGGCGTTGGTGTCCCGCAGCCTTGGACCCGTCTCGAGTGTCGTGTCGAAGATCCCTTTCTTTGGGCATGAAATGCACTCTGCTGTGCCAGTGGAAGCCGTTGCGAAGGCCGCTGTGCTCAGTGCGATGGGCTCAGTGAGCGGCAACACGCTAGACACCACCAGCATGTTGGCGCTGTCCGAGTCGTTCCATCACACGTTCCACGACACGTGAGGCATGTCATTATACATGACTCCTAATCATTGCGGAGAGAAATAAATCGCCACGTTTGGATCATTAGCTAAATGCAGTCTACCGACGTGCCATCGCCTGCGCTGTGTACTTCATACCGACGGCTCCAAACATTTTTTTCTTCTCCTCGGCGTCGAAACGCTTTTGCTCCATGTCATTTGTGCGGTCCTTCCAGTACCGATCCTTCTGTTTCTCGGTCTGCTTGGCGAGCTCCTGGTGGAGCGCCTTGGCCTCGTCGTCGTTTGCGGCCGCTGTCTGCTGCATCGCCAACTCGTCGAGCGTCTGCACCCACAAATCTCGAATCGCGGTGGTCGTAGCCGTCAGCTCCAGTAGTTTCTGGCCGCCCGCACCGAGAATGACCAGCTCGGCACTCCCTGTGGTCCAACGTTTTACGCACAGCCGTCAGTGGGTCCACGTGTTGGACCGTGGATCCTACCAAAAGTACGCACCACTCGGGCAGACCTTGCCCATACGACCGATCGCCAACTCCACCAGCTTGTTCGAACCAGCAGGTATGACGCGCCACTGCAGGCGGGTCGCTGTCGCGTTGAGCTGCAGGTAAATGGGCTCGGTCTTGCTCAGCACACCGCCCAGGTAAGGCGTCTTCTTCTTGAAGTCATTGCCCTCCTTGAGCAGCTCCTGCCGCTGCCGCATCTCGTAGTCACCAACGCCGCAGCACACATTTCCCATGGTGACCTTTGTGGTGGGGATTGGCAGCGAGGAGACGGACTACAAGACCACGTCGCGAGGCATTTTCGTCTCATCGCCGCTCGGGGATAAGAACCGCAAGGAGCTGGTCAGGGCGGTCTCAGCCTCAGACACAGATTCAGATCTACCCACTTCAACTTGGCAAAAGATGATGCAGAATAGTTGCAAAAGAGGTTCAGTGCGTATGTTGCTGCAAGAGCACCATAAGCTTCCCGTCGGAACCCGTTGAAGTTGCCGCTTCCACACCGCCAGCGGTCCCCTCCCCTCTGCTCTGCTTCACTCTTCCCTCCTCTGTGGAAATAGATACTGGAGCCAGCGCACATGGAGACAACACCGTCGCGCTCAGCGCAGCGCGCGATGGAGAAACTCCTCGCGAGCGACACCTGCGCACTGCCGATGCCGTCTGCTACGCCTCCTCTCCCTCCTCTCCCTCCTCCTCCTTCGTCCGCTCGGCCGTCCTCTCCGCCTTCTCTCGGCGCCTTTCCGACACCTCCTCGTGGACGCGTCACTCCGCTTCCGGCGCCGCCGTCGCCGCTGCGCCACAGCAACGCGCTCAACAACGCGGCGCTGCAGCCGGCGATCGTGGGCGACGCCGTCGATGGTTTCCCACGCTCCGCCTTCAAGTCCTCCTTCACCTCCTCCTCCACAAGGCGATCCTTCTTCGCGCGACCGGCGCCTGCTTCGTCTTTTTCCTCCGCTTTGTCTTCCTACTCGTCCACTGCGGTCCCTACCCACCAGAAGACCGTGATCATCGTCGTGAACGTCCTCCCCCTCGTCTTCGAGCGCAACGCTGCCGACACGGCCTGGGACGTCGAATGGAGCTCGTCGGCCTCGAGCCTTTTCTACCGCAACCTCGTGGCTTCGACTGGCCACTTCCGCCCGCTCTTCCTCGGCTGCCCAGAAGTGTTCATCGCGCGCGACGAAGAAGCTGCGGTCGAGAAGCAGCTCCGCGGCTTCGACTGTGTGCCCGTGTATCTCGACCCGGAGATCGCGCACCGCTACTTCCAGGGCTTTTGCAAGGGCGTGCTGTGGCCAATCTTCCATAACGTCGTCGACGTCTACAACTCGGCCAAACTCGCGCTCGACGAGCCCAAGGCTGACACGAAAAAGCTGCAAGCAGGGGGCACCTCATCACCGCCGCTGTCGCCCGCGAGCGCGCACAAGAAAGCGACGTGGTGCGACCCGGCCTCCTGGAACCCGGCCGCGCAGGACATGTGCTGGAGCGACTATTGCAGCGTCAACCGCACGTTCGCGCGGCGCGTGATTGAGACCTACCACGACGGCTACATGGTGTGGATCCACGACTTCCATTTCCTCATGCTGCCGTCGTACTTGCTACGCAAACTGCGGTCCGCTATGATCGCGATCTACCTGCACGTGCCCTTCCCATCGAGTGAGATCTTTCGCTGCCTCGCGATGCGCACGGAGATCTTGCGCGCGATGCTGTGCGCCGACCACATTGGTTTCCTCATTTTCGAGCATGCGCGCCACTTTCTGACGAGCTGTAAGCGCTTGCTGGGGCTGAACTACAAGGCCGGCCCGAACGGCATGTTGGAGGTCGAGTACAACGGTCGTCACGTCAGCCTCTCGTGCTCTCACATCGAGCCGGACGTGAGCTACCTTCACACGATCCTCGATCAGCACCACACGGACCGTCAGGATCCGGCCCACCAGTTCCGCAAGCGCATCGAAAAGTTCATCTACGACCCATCCACCAAGCAGCGTAAGTTTGTGATCACGTCGGTCGACCGACTGGAAGGATTGAGTGCGTTACCACTAAAGCTGCGCGCGTTCGATCGTTTTCTGGCGATGCACCCTTCGAAACGTGGGTCAGTCGTGTTGATTCAAATCGGAATCTCACTCGACTCGCGGCCCAATGACTACCACCAAACGCGGGACTACGTGCAGCGGTTCGCCGCCGAAATTAATCGGCGCTACAGTACTGGGTCTAGAGACGGCGATCAAGTGGTCTACTTTGAAGAGAAGCCCAAGACGACGTGCGCGGAGCGCATGCATTTGTGGCGTATGAGCGACGCGTATCTCGACACGTGCGTTCGGTTTGGTCTTTCACTGCTACCGTTTGAATACCTCGTCGCGCAGAAACGAAACCTTGACCAAGCGAGCGAGTGTGATGCAGCCCACCAGTTTGGTACCATGATCGTCTCGGAGTTTGCCTCGTACAGTCGCATCCTCAATGGATGCGTACTCGTGAACCCATGGAAAACTGACGACATCGTGAACGCACTGGTGAAAGCGACCGAGATGCAGTACTATGAAAAACTCAACCGTTTCCAACTCAACTACAAGTTTCTCGAAATGCACGCGCACACGCGATGGGCAGAGCGATTGCTGGCAGACTTTGAAGTGCTGGAACAGAAGAAACAGCAAACCGCCGAGTCGCGCGACACCGTGGAAGTCGGGTTTGGATTTGATTTTCGCGTGATGCAGTTCGCGTCTGGCTTCGTCAAGCTCGACATCGATGAGCTCGTCAGCACCATCACGCGCTGCTCTCGCCGCCTCTTCGTTTTTGACTATGGTGGCACACTGAGCTGGACAACTAGTATCTTGGAAGAAGACGGCGCCGCTCGTCAGTTCCACCAGCATGGTGACACACCCCGGTTAAGCCACGAACTCCGGAAATCATCCAGCGCCGCATTTGGACAAGAAGTTATTCGGTACATTGATGGTCAAGTCCGCACATCACTCTCCGAGGAAGCTCGCGAAAATATCCGAACGCTGTGTGAAGATCCCCGCAACATCGTGTTTGTCGTAAGTACCGGTCGACGAGCAGAGCTGGACGCAGAGTTTGGTTCGATACCAAAGCTCAATCTCGTCGCTGACAACGGCCTGTTCGTGAAAAAGATAACTCAGGGAACGCCGTTGGCGGTGTCATCATGGGAATGTATCTGTGAGCCAGCAGCGATGAGCATGGACTGGAAGGCTGAAGTCCGGCAAGTGATGCAATCGTTTTCATCGCGCACAAACGGCGCGTTCCTCATCGAGGGTGAGGCTTCACTACTGTACGATTACCGCAACAGTGACCTCGAGTATGGCGAGATCCAAGCTCTTGAACTGTATGACCAACTTCGTCAGATGGTGAAGGTACACGTTGGCTAGTATTCCGTACTGATCAGAGTCATGCTGTATTCATATGGTTCTTTCGTATTCATTGCAGAAAGGAGAAGCGACCATTCGCCGAGCCAAGGGATTTGTAGAGGTGCATCAGTTTGGCGTCAGCAAAGCGGTTGCAGTCTCTCTCATTGTTCATTACATGAAGAATCATGTTGGCATCCCCGACTTTGCTTTCTACGCTGGCGATGACGAGTCTGACGAGCTGGCAATCAAAAGTGAGTGCATTTGTTTGCAGATTATTACCTGTGATTTCGCTAATCCACATGGTCATGCTTCCATGAGCAGCTCTCCAAGATGGTCTTATTGACGACAAGAGCTCATCTACCCATGTGTGCACGTGTACGGTGGGTATGAAACCGAGCAATGCGAAATATTACGTGGTACGTGTCTCTCTGCAAACGTCCGAAGAGTCCAGCTGACAATTTCATCATGCCTCTACAGGATAGTGTGACCGATATCCTTGCGTTGGTCCACGCGATCGCCGTTCGGGTACGTCGCTCTCCCAGTTTTGTGTCGTATTTATTCGTGCCCCAGGTGCTGACCTTGTGCTTCCGTGTGTCCAAGCTTCGTCTCGACAGCCACCGAAGTGGACCGTCCTCCCTGCGCAGCAGCAGCTACTCGGACCACTTCATGGGTGTGCATGCACCGCTCGTTGACTTTGCGTTCTTGTGCAAGCTCGCAGTTGACGCGCTCGGTAGCGACGACCTGTCATCCGACATGGCGCTTGCAACCACCCGAACCTCTGGTTCCCCACGCGACAACCAAAGCAGAAGCACTGATCGCTCACCCTCCACCAGCTTCTCTTCCTGGTCACTCAGCTCATGGAGCTCAAGCGAGTGGCTCGCGCTGGGCACGGGCGTCGCTGTCGGGGCCATGGTGGCGACCCTGGCGCGGCCTCTTGTGCATAACCGATCCGCTCGCGCTTGGGTGGCAAAGCAACTTCAAGGTGTAACGGACACTTAGTTCGTAACGGCGTAGCACCCCAACCAAAAGACACAATCTTCCGTGTTAGCAACACGTTACTAAACTGCGGCAGAGGAAGCGCCGCTTCGTCGACAGACCAACAGAAGAAAGAAAAAATCGAAGAGCTCGTGTGCTGGACGGACGGACGCTTCGCTTGCAAGGGACCTCCGCTCGCCGCATCAAGGGGACCGAGGAGAAGGCTTCCAGGACGCACAAGAAGCGCACAATGACGCGCTCGGCCCACGCGACGTCGTCGCCGCCGCGCGTGCTGCGGGAGGATTTAGGTGGCGAAGACGGAGACGGCAATAGAGGCGACGGCGGTGCCGGCGGCACTGTCCACAGCCTCGGTGGGCGCGCACGCGAGGGCGACGCACTGCTTTCGGGACGACGAGGCGACCGCGAGTTGTACGTATCCGTATACCTGTAGCTGGGCGTCCAAGATCGTCACGGACTGAATGGTGTTCTGCCGCAGCGCGACGTTCTGCTCCATCTCGCTCACGAGCGAGCCGCGCGGCAGCAAGAGCACGATCGAAGAGGCCGCGCGCCTCCAGCAGCAGTACCTGCAGGGCGAACGTGAACTGCCCGGGCTGCTGCGCCGACTGGGGCGGCGCGGCAACAAGCGCGGCGGTGTTGCCAACGACGCATCGAGGGCGTCAGTGGAGTCTTCGGTCGGCTGCTGCCACGGCGTGGGTGTTGCGTTGCGAGCTGTATGGACGTCCGTAGTACGCGCTGTGCGGCTGCTGCGCCGGCTGCGCTTCTTTGCGCTGCTGTGTGTGCTGCTCTTCGCAGCGGGCGTCGCCGGTGTCGTGTGGGCGGTCGTGATGACCGCGGACGCCGACTGGTACCTCTTTTTGGGCGCGCTCGTGTCGTTCGCGTTCTGCTTGATCGTGATCGTCTGCTACGCCGAGTGCCGCGCCGTGCGCGGTCACCCGAACCCACTGATCCTGAGCAAGAGCTTGGTGGATCTGCTGCTTGCGCTGCTGTACGTGTTTGAGTACGCGGCGACGCAGTTCGCCGACCCGCCCGTCGCGTTGCCCGTGCGGATCGCCGCGCTCACGCAGGCGCTGCTCGTGTGCGGCGAGTTTTGGTTCTTCGCGATGCCCATTGACATGGTGCAGTCCATCACGAACCCGTTCACGTCGTACGCGCACAACAATCGCGTGTACTGGTTCTACTCGCTGCTCAGCGGCGCCGTGTGCGGGCTTGCGCTCTGGGTGTTTGACGACCGTGCCGAGCAACCGCGAGAACAACCCGTCGGGCGGTTCTTCTGGTTTCACGAGAACACCGACCGCCCCGGCTTTTGGTGGCACCACTGGCTCTCGTACCACATGTGGGTGCTCGTGTACCTCGTGTTCGCGATGGTCTCGGTCATATACGTCAAGCGCCGGCTGAAGCGCGGGCTCGAAGAGACTTTTGACGTGCGACGCCGTGTGCTCTCGAGCGGGTTGCTCACGTGCTGGATCTACATCACGTGGTCGTTCGTCGTGCTCGCACTCTTCGTGGTCACCAACATCCCGACGCTCCAGCAAAAGGTGCGTCCGGACGTCTTCGAAGATCTCGTGAACCTCAGCGCCTTCCTGCACTCGGCCCGCGGCGGGCTCAACATCATCGTGTGGCTCGTGATCAACAGCTCGAGTCTCCACACCGTGTGCTTCCGCCCGCCGGCTCGCAACTCGCACCACCGCTCCGGGGTACTGACCCAGTCCGCGACCATGTCCACGAGCCACACGTTACTCTCGCCGTCGCAGCCAGCTTCGTTCCTGGCAGATCTAGCGGAGGCAGAAGAAGACGAGGAAGAGGCGCTCATCAACAAGCCCGAGCTCAACACCTCGCTGCGCAGGCAGATGATCCAGATGGCGACCACAGGCATCGTCGAGTCGGTCGAGCACTACCACCGTCTCCACCGCCGCATCGCGTCAAACCAGACGTTCCACCTCGACTGGCAGCGCTCGCCGCAGCGCGCACGCGAAGTGCGCCAGCTCAGCGCATCCACGTCGCTCAGCAAGGTCGTCGCGACGCGCAACTCGACGATCCGCGTCGTCGAGGCCAACGACGACAACGGTGGCGGCTCCTCGGCGGGCCTGTCGGCGTTCCTACCGCTGCGCATGCGCGAGATGCAGTTTTACGATTTCCAGCCGCGCGTGTTTGCGTCGATCCGCCAGCTCCACGGCATCCAGGACGCCGAGTACAACTACGCGTTCCGCCACACGATGAACGAGCGCATGAGCGAGGGTCGCAGCGGCGCGTTTGTGTTCACAACGAGCGATCGCAAGTACCTCGTCAAGAGCACGACCGCCGCCGAGAAGAACGTGCTGCTCAAGCTGCTGCCGTCGTACGTGCGGTACCTCAAGTGGAACCCCAAGTCGCTGCTGCCCAAGTTTTTCGGCTTCCACGCCATGAAGATGTACGGTCAAGTGTTTTATTTCGTGGTCATGGGCAATGTGCTCAACACGAACGAAGTGATCCACCGTCGCTACGACATCAAAGGCTCGTGGGTGGACCGCAACGCGCCTGCGTGCGTGCTCGGCGAGCGGTACCGCTGCTCCAAGTGCAACCGCTTCTTCACGTTCGGCGTGAGCTCCGGGCCCGGCTCGACGCCCTGCGAGCCAATCGGCTCGGAGCACTATCCCGACATCACGCTGCGCGACAATGACCTCAAGAAGCGCATCAAGCTCGAGTCCGACACGGCGCTGCAGCTCGTGAAGCAGCTCACACGCGACAGCAACTTCCTCGCGAGCTTGGGTATCATGGACTATAGTCTCCTGGTCGGCGCGCACTACTCGCACTTTACGATCACGCCCGACCATCACGACATGCGCAAGGAGCCCAGCGCGCTGCACCTTACGGGGATGCCAGGAAGGAGTAGTCAGCGCGAGGATACCACCAAACTATTCCCAAGCGTGCGACGCCGATCGACGTTTGGCGGTGGAAGCGGCGGCGGAGCGAACGACGAATCCCATGACGATGACGGCGACACCGTTTCGCTGGAAGAGCGAGTTGCTGTGGCTGGTGGTGGTGAAGGAGGCAACGTCGAAGCCAGCGGGTACGTCCACAATCTGTGCGACGACTCCCATGATGATGAAGAAGAACACGACACAGAGCTGGGAGCAATCGTCGAGGCGTCCGGCACGACGGTCAGCGCGAGCGGCGACATTGCGAGCGGAGCGGCAACAACGGCGGCCCAGCCAGCCGGGCGGCACCGGCACCGCTACCGCGCGCACCAAGTGTCCGGGCCCAGCACGTACTACTTTGGATTAGTCGATATCTTGCAGAAGTGGACGCTCTCGAAGCAGACCGAGCGCGCGTACAAGGTCCACGTGCTGCGCAAGTCGCCTCGCGGCGTGTCGGCCGTGCACCCGAAGGCCTACGCCGCGCGCTTCCAGCAGAAAATGCACCAGCTCTTCATGACCACGCCCGCGCACTTGCTTCACCAGTCGCAGTCGGTGCTCGACGGCGCGCCGCGGCTGGCGCCGCTCCCGCACGACGACGACGAGGAAGAAGACGTCCGAGGACCACCGCGCCTGTAACCAGGAGCAAGTTTGCAAGGCGGTGCGTTTTGAAGGTGGTAATATATGACGATGATACACCTGTAGGGATGGCAGAGGCGACGAAGCCCAAAAATACCCGTGTCTGCTCCCTTTATTGTAGGCCGCCGTTGCTCGTATCGAAGGTCCTCGTGAGCTGCAAGCCACACGAAGACTCGCGCGTCAGGTCACGCCATGCTGCCACCGCTGAACCAGCTCGCGGACGCCCGAACGGCGGCCGAGTCGACTGTCGCGGCCGTTGGGCCATCGCGCGACGCGCTGCAACGGCCGTCGGCGCCTCCATCGGTGGCTTCTGCTACGCCAACACCCTATCGACCCACAGGCGCCAACGCGCCTCACCGTCGCGTGTCGGCCGCCAAGCCGTCGCCCAGTGCTTCACCTGCCTTCTCGTCCCCGCGCCGCGCGACGTACCGTCCATCCGTCCTCTCCGCACGAGTCTCGCTCCCGACGTCCTCGGTAGAGTGCGACGTGCAACGCGGCGCTGGCTCCGCGGTCACAACGGCTGTAACGGCGATCGAGACCATCAGCCGTGTGCCGCGCGAGTTTTTCGTGGTCGAGACCAACGCCGTGCTGCCGGTGACGCAATTCCCACCGGCGCAGTACCAGTCGACGTTCCTGATCGGCAGCGGCGCCTGGGAGACCGTCGTGTTCCCGGCGCTGACGCCGCGCACGCGGCAGCAAGTGCTGTGCTTGCGCCAGACGCTCGAGACCATGCGTCTCCGAGCCGCCGCCGCCGCGCATACCAAGACCTCCGTCTCGACATCAGAGACAACCGTCACGGCCACGGCGATGCTCACCGTCGAGTACACGGAGAAAGAGTGGGCGCTCCACGCGCTGTGCTTCCACGAGCTTGCGCGCCAGATCAAGTTCATCTGCCGCGAGCAGAGCGAGCTGCTCTTCGAGATCGAGGAAGCGTACGACGCGTCGGTCGCGCGGCTCGCGGCGCTCGTGCGGCAACTGCACGCGCAACTCAACGCCCAGCAACTTCAGATAAACACGCTCAATGAGCAGCTTCGTGCCGCGCAGGAAGATGCCGAGCGCCGAATCACAAACCAGCGAGACGCTCCTGGCTTCTCACCAAACGCCACCCCCGCATGTGCGTGTGGGCATGGGCGAAACAGTCGCCACTCGAGACAGCGGTCGCCACACCGAAGCGGCGGGTACAACGACGATGGTGACGACGACAATGACGAAGACGAAGATGAGTGGCGTGCGTTCCAGCAGCAGCAGCGACGCCTACGCATGCGCGAGTTTGCAGCAAGGGACGACGACGACGACGACGACTCTGAAGACGGGGGCCGTGGACACGGGGGCCATGGACGCGGGCGTCTCCAGCGCGCGTCGATCGTCGAGGAGAACTCGGCCGCGGCGCGCGTGCAGCAAGCGTTTGCCAAGTACCAGCAGCGCAAAGAGGCCGCGCGTCTACTGCTGCGCCAGGAGAAGAAAGACGCGGCGCTCGGCATCCAGCGTTCGTACCGCGGGTACCGCGAACGCAAGCGCGCGCTCCACCACCGCGCGGTCACGCACACGATTCTCAAGCGCCGCAAGCAGGTCGCGGCCGTCGAGCTGCTGCAGATGAACGTGCGCGCGTACCTAATCAAGAAGCGCCGTGAGTACAAGCACGGGATAGTAACGGAAGACACTACGGGCGAGCCAACGACCGCCCATGCGTCGATGATGGAGGCGCAGCGCGCAGCGGCGCTTGTGGCGGCCATGGCATCGACCACAGTAGCAGACGAGAGACCACGCAACGTCGCGTCGCCTTCGCCAACGCTAACGGCGACGACGACTCCCGAGCAAGACGCGTCGGCGGGCGACCGCTTTGCGCAGCTCTTGAACAGCATGAGCGAGCTCGCGGCGGCGTTTTCGTTTCTCCACTCGCGGCGCCGCAACGCCAAGAAGGCGGCAACGATGACAATGACGCCTCCTAGTGGTCCATCAAGCGAGGAGACGGTGCCGCTGGCCGTCGTGGTCGGCGTGGAACGTGGCGAGCACTTCGCGCGTGGAGCAGCAGGATGCCTCGACGGGGACGCTGCTTTACTAGAAGCATCGACCACGACGGCACCGACAGCACCACACGAAGCACACGGGGAGCAGGAGGAAGCGAGTGCTGACGATGTGAAGATTGACGACGCCGAGCGCGCGCTGCTGGACGCGACGATCCGCCGCGCCGAAGACCTCGTGCTCTCGTTCAAGTCGGTTATCAGCGACCTGCGGCCGGGCGATGACAGTCTCACCAAGGCGACGTCCACGACCACGCTTGTGTTGGATAGTGGCGACGACGGCCAGCTCGACACGAATTGCCCAGCGGGCACCGACCACAACGCGTCCTCGCTCCTGGACGCGCTCGGCTCGGCAGCGCTGGTGTTTCTCGAGGACGACAACGCAGGTGCCGACAAGAACAAGTCCTGGCAGGGCCATGGCAGGGCGTCGCCTGTGGCGCCTGAGCGCGACGCATCCCCCTCGTCGTCGCCGTTCGACGACAACGACGACGACAACAGCGACGCCACGCACTTGGACGACGTGTTGTGGCAAGCGGCCGTGTACACGCAGACGTCTTCCGGCGACAAAGCCGACGAGGCCTCGGCGCGGCAGCTCCTCCTGCGCGAGCTGCTGGCGTCGCGCGACCAGCAGAAGCGGTTCGCGAGCCTCAAGCAGTTTATCGCCGACATCTACGACACGGTTGTCGGGCGCCTGCGCGAGCTGCCGCGCGCGCGCTTGGACAAGCTGATGCAAGTCCACGCGAGCCTCGCGCTTTCGTTCCAGGCCGGCAAGCGCCTGTTGCGGGTGCCACGTCGCCAGCACACTTCTTCCTCTGCAAGTCCCAACGAGTACGAACCGGTGAGCGCCTTCGTGGGCCGCCTGGAGCTCCAGGCGCTCATCCACGACCACTTCCACTGCCAAGTGGGCCTCAAGCACCTCGTGGACGCTGCGAGCGAAAACGTCGTCGCGGACCTGCGCCACTTTATGGGGCTCGACGCCGACGTGCAGCGCTTCCACGAATACCTCGTCCACGACCGCTCGCTCGAAGACCTCGTGTTCTTTTGTCTCTGTCGGCTCTGTGTGCAGGCGTCCGGAACAACGCGGCAGCCCGTGTTCCATCGCGCGAATCTGCGCGAGCTCGTGGACGCGCGCTGCGCAATGGCGGTCGCGTCGCGCTTCTTTTACGCGAGCGGGAGCGACGACGCGTCGATGGTCGCGACCGACGCGTTCGTGATCGAGCCGTCCAACGAGATCTACGCGCGCCACTTGCCGTCCAGCGGGCTCGCGCAGCTCGACGCGATCCTGCGCGACATTGCCTCGCCCGTCGATACCCACGGAGGAGGAGACCACGATGACGGACACCTCCAGCTGGAGGACCATTTGCGCGCGACCAACGCGAGCCACTTCCACGCGCCCGAGTACAATGCCAGCGCGCCGCGTAGTCCGCTGCGACGGCCACTGCCGCCGCACGAGACTTCGTCGACATGGCTGTTCTTTCCCGAGTTGGTGGACTTGCTGCGCCGGTACCGGTCGGTCATGCGCCACTTCCACGCGTTTGTACAGTGGACGTACGAGCTCTTCCACGAGGCCTTCCGCGAGCAGCGGCGCCAGGAGCTGGATGGGGGCGCCCACACGGGCACGCCGCTGCTTGAGGAGGCCGCATTCGTAGCGACGCTGCTGCCATTCTCGCGTGGCGCGAGCGACCGCGAGCTGCGCAACGTGTTCCACAACGCGCTCAAGCAGCGCCAGTTGCAGCGGCTCATGCCCGTGCGCGTGTTTGTCTCGGTCGTGCTCGTGCTGCTGCGCAACGGGCTGCTCAGCGTCGCGAGCTACAAGCCGCTCGTCGTCCCGCCCGCCGTGGCGCTGGCACACAAGAAACCGTCGGCACTCGCGCGGGCCGACGCGCCGTCATCGTACCTGGGCTCGCAGCGGCGGCAGCGCGAGGAGAAGCAGTGGGTGCAGCTCGCGCTGCAGTGGCGCGCGCAGGAGCAGCGCTTCGAGGCCACTATCGAGCGGCTGTACGCCAATAAGGATGGCGGAGGAAGTGAAGACGAAGAGACCGAGAGCGTCGCTGCGGCGTCACGGTTGCTGCAGTGGCGCAATGAGCTGTACGAGCTGTTTATGCTGCGCTGCGGCCGCGAGCACCTCCAGCGCGCGCAGCAATTGTACGAGCTGCTTGTCACGGACCTCGCGCATGACGACCGCGACGCCGGTGAAGCGATTGGTATTACTACTGTACCGGAGACCGACGACGACGGCGACGGAGGAACAGGGGAAGGAGACGGATCGCCACGCCCCTTCTCGCGTGATCGGCGAACAGACGACGGCGCCGCGGCCGCGGTCGGTTCGCCCTGGGCCACCGACCCTACTTCGAGCGGCGGAAACCAAATCTAATACATGGCGACAGTATCAGTTGTCTCTGCCTACACTAACTGTGTGTGCCGCGGCTCTTCAGTGTTCTCGTGTCCAGCGTGACGGCACGGAGACCGACGTCTTGTGCTTTTGGAGTTCTGACATCACTCTGTCCCAACCATGATCGCGCAGGACAACCAGCGAGACGGTGCGTGCGTGGCGCCTGTGACTGGTGCGTGCGTGTACAGGAACTGACGGCGTCTGATAACTCCGGGCAGAGACCGCGAGCCCCGTGGACGTGCGCGACCGGCACGTCGCCGCACGACGGCAGGCCGAGACCAACGCGCCGCTCACGACTTTTCCGCCGCTGGTAGAAGACGTGCAGCAGCAACAAGAGCAGATGGGAGTTGAGAGGGGTCGCGTGGTCGCCGCGACGCGCGAGGCCACGCAGCGGCGCCTGCGGCTCCAGTCCGAGCAGCTCAAGCGCTTCCACCAGCAGATCTGCCTGCGCGTCAACGAGCGCGTGCTGGCTCAGCGCGCGCATCAGCAGTCGCACGACAAACGCATCGTACGTGGTGTCAGTGTCAGTTCCATCGAGGCAAGCTCCACGAGGCACAGGTTCATGAGGTTTGCACATAGGACGCCAAGCTCGCGCGGCTGCTGCAGGTGTCCTCTGTGGCGGAAGATTCCCGGGCTCCGTCGCTGACGACTAACACGGCCACCACAACCAGCACGACGCCACGCGCGCTGCATCTGAGTCGCACTAGTCACATGGACGTGTTGCTGAACCTCAAGCGAGACCAGCTACAGGTACGAGCGAGAGAAGGGGTTTGGTTTGCCTGTGGTGTTGTGACGTGCGCTGGATTGACATTGACACTGATCGTTCGTACTACACGACAGGGCGCTGGCGCAACGCTGTTGCTCGTCGACAAGGCACTGCGCAGTGACGCGCAGGCGCGCGAGATGCTGCTTGGGGCGACGCGTATGGCACGCGCGCGCGCGTCACGCAGCTGCGAGGCCATCGCGCTGGACGAACTCTACGCGGACGAGGACAACCAAACGAACGACGGCAATGGTCGAGAAGGCGGCAACCGCCACGGCGCGCACAAAGACGACGTCATGCTTCCCGCGAAGCAGGTGCGTGACAGTGATCGACCAAACAAACGCGTGATTCCTCTAACTGTGTGTGTGGATCTGGCGGAAGCGCACTGAGTTGTACGCCGCCGTGCGTCGCCGGTACATGGCGATCGAGCGCGAGCGCGTCAAGCAACGCGTGGGAGGAACAGATCGTAGTAGTACATCTGCTGCGAGATCGTTTTCTGCTTCTTCGATCAAAGGAGGAAGCCGGAAGCGCGGCGACAATACCCCTCGAGCGCCGAATGACGAGCGACGGACCGACGCGCACGTCAAAGTGTATGTTCTGTCGAGCTCTAACGTCGGGTAGAAGCTGCTGACACACGTGCGGAACTTGTGCGTAGCGTGGACGTCTCCACGGGGTGCGAGATCAAGTTGCGGCGGCAAACGGCGAGGACGTCGTCGACGCCGTGGAGGTGCGTTGTGTTTTCCTCCTCTCGATGAATGGCATGTCGCTTGCTGACGAGTGCCTGACTGTCCTGTTGTCCGCAGGAACTCGCCATCGCCGCCGCCACCACGACCACCGACTTCACAATCGGCAGCGTCGTCGGCGGCCAAGAGCCACGTAAAAGCCACAACCCACGATCGCTTCCTCACGGCGCTGCAGGAGCAGCTGGGCACGCCAGCGCTATGCTCGTGCGGTGGGCAGAAGGGCCGTCTAGCCGAGTGCGCCAACAACTGCGAGTTCTACCGCCAGCCCAAGCGGAAAGGGCGCGCGGCCGCGTCGGTGTGCAAGCAGCACGAAAGCGCCACATAAGAGCGCATGAATAACGTACATGTTATACTTGTTGGGAGTTAGACGGTCATAATCACTTCGCCGTCGGCGTCGACGTCGTCTGCCTGGAGGCCGTTGCCCAGCAGCACGGCCCACACATCGGTCCAGGCACCACTCGACGACCGGGGGGGCGTCGACCGGCGCTGCGAGCGCGGCGGCGTCACGTCGATCTGCAGCGGTGACGCACTTTCAGTCTCTCGCACTGGCGTCGTCGCGGTGGCCTGCACTGGCTCGTCGGATGGTTGGACCGCCATAAGCGACGACAGTTCGTCCAGCTCGGCACTCATGCCCACGGCGGCGGAGCTGGCGTCCTCACTCGGCGGTTGTTGCTGCTGCTTTTGCTGCGGTGGTTGCGGGGGGCATGGTCGCGGTGCCAGTGGGGCAGGGGGCTGGTTTGAGAGACAGTCGTAGGTATGCATGGGTCAGTCCCAGTCTGTCAAAAGCGACCCAACGAACAGCGTGAACCCCACCTCCATCGACCGGATCTGCCGTTTGAGCTCCTGGATCTGCTGTTGCTGTATCCGAATGTGGTCCTCGGCGTCCTCGAGCTGGCGCCGCACCACGTCCTTCTCCTGTATGACCACCAGTACCAACGTCCGTCAGTTCATCTCACTCGTAGGTATACGTGTCGTACGCGTCGCGTGGTCCGCACCTCTCGCAGCTTGCGGATATAGTCCAGCACCGTGCGCTCTTCACCAAGCTTGCGGATCTCCTGGGCCTCGACCACGAGTGTCTCGATGGTCATCTTAAGCTGGCGGATCAACAGATCTTTCTCTTCCAGCTGCAGCGCGTGCTTGCGCCGCAGCGCCGCGACCGCGTCGGCCTCCACCACTGGCACCGCTGCTGCTATTGGCAGCGTGGCTATCTCTTCCTGCGTCTCACCCACTGGGGGCAGTTGATCGTGTCCGCTTTCATGTCGCCGCTCGTCAGCCTTGGCGCTGGCTTCCACGAGTCGCTCTTCGTGGCGCTCGAGCAACTGACGAATCTCGGTCGACGTGACTAGATCTGTTGGCGTCTTGTCTTTGCAAAAGTCGCCGGTGCCCGTGCAGCGCGGGTCGGCACCATGCGCCAGCAGCAGCCGCACAAACTCGAGTTTCCCGTCGCGGCACGCAATGTGGAGCGGCGTTGCGCCCTCGGCGGCGTTCGCATGGTTCACGAGCGCATGGGAGTCTTCTTGTTCGAGTAGGAACTCGCATACGGCGAGCGCACGGCACGTGACGGCCCAATGAAGCAACGTGTTGCCCGTGGCGGCACCGTCGGTCACGTCCAGCGGCACGCCGGCGCACAGCAGAAGCGCGACGCCCTGCGCGCTGTCCATCGCGACCTGCTGGACCGCGAACTGGTGGAACACAAAGACCAGGTCATGGGCCTGCGCCTCGACCGCCAGCGCGTACGCTGTCCGTTTCTTAACATCGCCAGTCGCAGAGGAGGCGGCGTCGACACTCTCGAGATGCGGCGGGAAACCGGCGGCCAGCAGCACGCGCAGCGCGTCGGTCTTGCGGTGCGCGACGGCTACGTGGAGCGGCGAGCGGCCCGAGACCGGATCGACGATGCGCGCCAAGTCGAGTTTCCCGTCGCCGTGGTCGGCCAGCGCCCGAATGACGTCCGAGCGGCCGTGCTCCGCCGCGAGGAAGAAGCCCTCGGCGGCCTCGCGCAGCGCCGTGTCGTCCGCCGCCATGGTGTTCATGATACCAAAGGGGGAAGCGATCCGCCCAAAATGAGACCATGAGGAGAGTGTGAGAGAGAGATGATGACTCGTAGGGCTATGATTGGAGGAATTGAGATCTTTTCAGCCAATGCGAGAATAGTATTCAGACATGGCTCCACATTCGCGCACTTCCAAGAAAAACACCTCGAAAGGTGCATACAAACACACCAGGCTGGAACAGGATACAAAGGGCAAACAAAGAACAACAAAACAACAGAACTGTCTTCCTCACCACCGACGGAACGGAGATCACATTTTTC
>JAADXJ010000063.1:0-51335 GCA_023337735.1 Pythium biforme | reverse complement strand
TGGCCCCAGAATGGAGACGAGGGGCTCGCTCATGCCGGCGGCACCTGCTGCGCGGCCGCTGCGAAAGTCTCTGTTCGGCGCAGCTCGCTCGCCTCGGGCCCGCCACTGGGCTTACATGCCGACGCGTCGTCGTCGCCGCCTTCACAGGCATAGCACTTGCTGAACGCGTACTGCTCGCTGGACGTGTCCGACCGGCTTCGGCTCGTTCATAAGACACTCCAGATCATGTCGTGACCAAGTTCGCCGTGCTCGTCGAGCAGGGCTCGCCAAATAACTATTGTTATTGAAGTATTGTGGATATTGTACGAGACAATAATTGATTGTTCGGCCCCGGCAATACACCTATGGTATTGAATGGGTCATTGACTCATTGACCAATTTTAGAGTCGAATCTCGTCCTGAGTACCCAGAGGTCGTCGAGCGCTGCCTGCGCAAGAGCATTCCAGTGACGATGGATATGTTTATCGATAAGGACGCGTACGCAACTCACGGATGGATGAAGCTGGTCGTGCTCAAAAACTTCTCGTTCGCTAGTGTGGACGACGAAGGCGTTCGTGGCGCTGTGAGATACGCAGCGATAAATTCGAAGACGCTCAAGGCCCGGATGCTGGCGTCTGTGGAGCATGTTGAGCCGGCCATTCGTGCCGAGCTTCAAGGAGAGAAGTTCGCGCTCGTGTTCGATGGCGTCACGGACGCCTCCGAGCATTCGTAGTGACACGGAAAGGCAGTCGTTTCCTGGCGCTTTCCACGTTCGTCGACGAGGCCAGCATGACCGCCGCCGAGCACATCACGTTTCTAGACATGATCTTGACGCAGTACGCCCTCAAGCTAGACGACTTGGTGGCAATCGCCTGTGACAACATGGAGACGAACCGCGCCATCTCCAAGCGCATTGGTGTCCCGATGAGCATCGATTCAACCTCGCAGTGAAGGACCACGTGAAAGACAAGCGAGAGGTGATCAACAAGGTGTCCGTCTTGATGAAGAAGCTGAGGACTGTGAAGCGACGGGCGGTGCTGAAGAAACACGGCTGCAAACACCGCCCGGTACCCCTGCACGAGCTCCGCTGGAGCGGACTCCACCGCATGCTGAAGCGATACTCTCAACTCCACCCCTTTCTCCATCTCTTTGACCGTGATCGTGACGTTGATCGCGACCTGCCCGAGAGCCTTGAGCAGGATGACCCGCGGCGCCGACCCATCGTCGACTTTATCCCTTCTGCTCTCGAGCACTGTGTCATCACAGATCTCCTCGAGGACATGCGGAACCTGGAGTTGGCGACCAAAACACTACAGCGGGCCGACCCAACGCTGGCGGACGCACGAGACGCGTTTGACGAGATCTTGCTCGACTTTCCACATCTATCAGCTCGTCTTGGAAGCAGGGCTCCGATCATCGAATCCCCCGACTTTGAGTTAGCTGTCGTAAAGCTACAAGCCAACAGAGAGAGCGATCTCACCAAGGGCGAACAAGAGGCCCTCAAGCGCGTGCACCGCACCGCAAGTGAGCCAACGGCAGCAAGCGCAGCCGCAGCGAGAACACGAGTCTCTGCTGGAAAGAAGCCGGCCAAGAAGAGCACCGCAAAGAAGAGCACCACGAAGAAGCGTGCTGCGACAGTGGCCTTGCCGTCGCCTGCACAGAAGCGACGCCGCAGCCCGGAGCAACTGAAGGAGGCACTCAAGAAGCGTGCCTTGGATCGATCCGCGAAGAAGTCCCAGTACGTTGACCTCCGGTGGCTACCAGCCACATCAGTGATGGTGGAGCGTTTATTCTCGAACGTCAAGAGCACGTTGGGCTACTTACGGAAGAGCATGAGCGCGGAGATGCTCGAGGCTCTCCTCTATCTCCGCCTCAATTGGGATCTTGTGACAGAAGAAATTATCTCCACGGCGATCCGCACTGCCCGAGAGGACAGCGATGATACCAGCGACGAAGAGTCTGACGCTGGGGGCGACGCTGGGAGCGAAAGCGACGCTGAGAGCGACGGGAGCAGCGACGACGATGGTGAGGAAAGTGACATGGATACCTGCTAGGTGGTGTATTGCAATATATTGTGGACGCTGCAATATTTTGTCCAATATATTGATATTGTTTCAATAATTGATTGTTCCTGGCTGCGGACCACAATCCCTAAGCAATATATATTGGGCGAGCCCTGCTCGTCGAGCACACCGGTGGTCATGCCACTCGTATTCGATAACAGTGTTTTATCTCGGCTTTCGTTTGTAGTGGATTGGATGACACTGATCGCATGTGCTGTTGTTGACCATAGCCGTGTGCGTTGTGGCCTTATTCCACTCGCCGAATCGCGACTTCTTCGTGTTCCTCCAGAGCATCGACGCCGCGGCGCTGCCTTCGATCGTGTACCAAGGGTGCTCTACGCGGCGCCTGAGCTCGCATCGCTAGTCGCGCTCACTGTGATCCTGTGGCGCTCGCTCACGCACCAACTCGCGTTCGTGTTGGATCTGTAGAGCGTCAACGTGCAGTGCAAACTCGTTTCCTGGGTCATCTTCATCCTCCAGACCTCGCTCGTGTAGCTCGGTGAGAGAGACCCCATGTGCCGGTGGCGTGTGCTTATCTTGCTCGTGCATGTGTATTCCTCCTGTGATTTTGGCTCGAACAATACGTTCGCGTTCGCGTGGCTCCATCAAGACAGCCAGGGTCCCACTCAGCATAAGAAAAGTATAATGTCCTTTCTTGGCTTCACTAGGCGTCTTAAACGAAAAGTGGTGGGAGTCGTGTGGGCTCCGAGTCCATCGACTTGTTTGGTTGGAAAGGGAGAATCACGTGGGGAAGAGGATACGAACTCTCGGTCCTCGGCTTCCTTAGTCGACGAGCACCGACCACGGGTGCGCGACGCGGCCGTACTGGATGTCGTTCAGCGTCTTCCACACGCGCTCGGCGACCTTGCCGGTCTTGCCGTCCGTGCCTTCGAGCGGGATCTGGAGGTCCTCGTCAAAGTAGCTGATGGTCGACACGGGTGAGACGATCGCGGCCGTGCCCGAGCCAAACACTTCCTTCACGCGGCCCTCGCGGACGGCCTTCTGGATCTGCTTCATGTTGATGTTGCGCTCCGAGACCTTGAACTCATTCCACTCGCGCGCGAGCGTGAGGATCGAGTCACGCGTGATGCCCGGCAGGATATCTCCGCGCGAGAGCGGCGGCGTCACGAGCTCCTCTTCACCCTGCTCGTTGATCCAGTGGATGAACAGGTTCATCGTGCCGACCTCGGTCACGTCGTGGTCCGGGCCGAAGATCCAGAGGTTCTGCGAGTAGCCCTTCTGGCCGGCCGCGGCCTGCGGCATGATGCCCGGCGCGTAGTTGCTGTGGTTTGATGGTAGAACGTCAGTATGAGACAGTGACAATCACAGAGAGACATTGATGAACGTACGCGCCAAGCTTGAAGCCGCCGGTTCCGCCGGGCCACGCGCGGACATACGTGTCGTTGGCGTAGAGCTTGACCGGGTTGAAGCCCTCCGGGTAGTACGGGCCCACGGGCGAGCAAATGACAAAGATCTTGGCCTTGAGCGACGCACCAACGCCGATGAAGGGCTGTTTTGGAAAGATTCGCGTAGCCATGAGGCGATGGTGAGTCTTTCTCCCTTACATGTTCCACACGGTAGTAGTACGTACGTGGGTGCTGATGCCCGTGGGGCGGATATTGAGCGAGTAGCCGTCGCCTTCCGGGATCCACTCGTGGTCGAGGCGCAGCAACTCCCTGTTAAATAACCACTCAGTCAGTCTCATGATACGAGCCTTAGCGATCCGTCCGTACAGCAACGTACTTGAGGCACTCGGTGAGCTCGTCCTCGTCAAATTGCTGTGTCATTTCACAGCACAACCAGTCAGCACACCCTCCCTTCTTTCTCGTTCCCCACACTGCAAACAAGCCAGACAAACAAACGCACCGGCAGCAGCAGGCGCTTCATGGACGAGTTCAGGCGCTTCATGTTCATGTCCGGGCGGAACAGGCGCACGCGTCCTTGGGCGTCCTTGTAGGCCTTCATGCCTTCAAAGCACTCGAGCGCGTAGTGGAGGCACGCGCTGGCCGGGTCCATGGCAATGGGGCCGTACGGGCGGATCTGCGGCGCGCCCCATCCTTGGCCCTTCTCCCAGTCCACTTCGAGCATGTGGTCCGTGAACGACGTGCCAAACGTGAGCTGCTCCTTGGGGACCTTGGCCTTGGGCGCCGTGGTCTTGTGGATCTCGAGGTGCGACGCCTGCATGTGGCGGCCGACGTCGACCGTGATAGCGCGGCGCCCGAGCGCCTTGGACGACAGCGGCGCCGCGGCGCGGGACAGCGCGCGGGAGAACATAGGGTTCCAGTGAAGAGGGAGCTTGGTCGGCGACGCGGCGAGTCGGAGAGTGAGAAGGGAACCGGCAACGGAGCTCTTCGTCTACTTCTGTGGGGATTGTCGGTGGTGATTGGATTCCACTCTTACGTCATGGCGCCTCGTGTTGCTGTGGGTGGTTCAAGTGTAACCACCCGCAAGCGGGTACGACGACCGGTCCTTGTTCAACATGCTTGTGATTCGTTGAAAATTGGTCTAACGAAATGTGGTTGGTAGATACTAGTTATACGCTGGTGCCGTCGAATCAAGCGACTTGACGGAGAGAATGGAAGATGGGGGACCAATCGGGTACAGTGTAACCTATGCTGTCTGCTGCGAAATATCGCTTGGATGGTGTTGGCCACACAATCGCGCAAACATGCGGTTACACGTCGAGAACGTAACCTTTTCGGGACGAGATCCGTAACCTCGACGGAGGCAAAAGCCAAAGATTGCGCATTGCACGATGCACAATGAAGCCAAATGCGATCCACTATAACCATAAGAATTCCCAGGGGAAGTCTCCCCGTCGTGTACCGACTCCAATCGCCTCGTGGCAGGAGACTGTTGGTGACTTTTTATTTTTTTAAAAGAGACGCGCATAAACAATGTTTACCATTCTGTCTGCAAGACTCGTGATTGGGGCCGGCGCCTGCATCGTCATTTCGAGGACATGGAAGCCATCAGTTCCACTCTCTGCAGCTGTGGTTTGAGCTCAGAGTCCAATGCTGGTCCAGCGTGCTGCCAATCAGCTCCTGTGGGCACAAGCTGTCACCGCGAAGACGCTAGCGCGTCGTAGCCAAGATTCGAGTGTTGGAGATCCTCGCAAGCCATCTGATCAAAGTGATCTTAGCATTTCTTGCCTTTTCATTGGCTTATAAAATGTATAGAGCTTCAGATTGGCTTAAATGTTGCGTTGTTGAAGCGGTAAAAATGGCTACACTTGTCTCAATCTTATCCAGGCTCTCACTGCCCCGCAGCTGCCCGAACAACACAAGCATGGCTTCATCAGTCCCAGAGGGCGTTTCCCCGTAGGGCTCCCTACGTCCGTAGATAGCCTCTCCATCTCTGTCGGCTCCGGCCAGTCGTCGCCCTGGCTGCGAGTCGGTCTGACTACAACCCATTCAACGTTTTGCGAAGAAGTCACCACGCCGCCAAGCTTTAAGCCCCAAGCCGCCACCATGGGATCCGCTAGCTCGATCGAGAACGCGCAGTACGACGCCAGCAAGTTCCAGAAGTCCAAGGCGATCATGGAGTCGGGTGTCGACGACGCCGAGAAGTTCACCAAGCTCAAGGAGATCTGGGGCTCCCACGAGGCCGCAGCGGCCGCCGCCCAGCAGCAGGCGGGTGAGGCATCGAGCGGTGATGCCCACAAGAAGAGCACCAAGGACCTTCACGCGCACACCGACGCCAAGCCCGACGCTGGCCATGGTGATCACGCCCATGAGGTCAAGAAGGAGGAGCACCACGCCGCTGACCACGCCCACGACGCCAAGAAGGACGACCACAAGGCTGAGCACGCGCATGGTGACCACGCGCATGGCGACCACGCGCATAGCGACCACCCTGATGGCGCCAAGAAGCACGACCACACCCACGACGCCAAGAAGGAAGAGCACCACGGTGATCATGCGCACGACGCCAAGAAGGACGAGCACGCCAAGCCCGTGGACGCGCACAAGGCGGCCGAGGAGCCCAAGAAGCACGAGGAGCCGGTGGCCAAGTCGAATGACGGCGCGCGCGCCGAGGTCTCGGACCACCACGCCGACAAGCCTGCCCACTAAATTAGGGCACCACAGCGGGTGGATTTTGAACCTTATTCTGTCGATATTTCGACACTCTCCACCCACTTTTAAGAAATATATCTCCCCTGTCGGCCACACACTTGCTGTCCTATCTGTTGGTCGCCTTCCAACAACACGCCAACAGCACGCCAACAGCACGCCAACAGCACGCCAACACACCACCCTCGCTCCATCATTTTCCGCCTTCTCCACCACCGCCGCCTCCTCCGCACCATGGCGTCCTCCTCTCCTCCTCCTCGCCGCCGCGTCGTGCTCCACTTTGACCTCAACCGCACGGTGCTCATGTCGGACGCCGCCGGCGGACGCTCCATGGAGAACACGGTCAACTACCTGCTCGCCGAGTGCGCGTGGGGCCGCGTGTCCGCCGACTCCCAATGGCACTGCGTGTCGTCCGCAGCGTCTGTCGAGCCGCCGTCGCCCGGCCTCACGACCTACAAGCAGTTTGTCGACGACTCGCTCCCGTACAAGAGCCTCGCCGACACGACTTCCGACCAGCTCGAGGCCGTCAAGGCCTTCAACAAGGCCGCCAAAAAGCAGCGCACGGCGCTCCAGTCGGCGTTTTCGTCCCCGGGAAGCCCCGGCGAGTCGCTCGCTGCGTCGTTTGCGCTGGTCATGGACAAGCTCCATTTCCCGGCGGGAGCGCAGCGCGAGGCCGCGCAGCGCGCGGCCGCGACGCTCCCCGAGTCGCGCCTCCAGGAGGCCTGGCGCGACGGGCGGTACTACTTACTTCCCTCCTTCCTCCACTTTCTCGCGCACGTCGCCGAGCGCAACGCTGCCGCGGACGCCAACGTCGACATCCGCATTGTGTTTCGCACGTTCGGTGACGACATCCCGGAAGTCGCCAAGGAGATCGAGCTGCTCGTCGACGGCAGCCACCCGTTCCCGTTGGGAACGCCGCTGCCGGCCCAGTACAAGCTGGTGCCCACCGGAGACCAGGTCGGGACGTTCTACCGCGACGCGTTTGGCGCTCAGGGCACGGCGCTCGCGGTCGGTTCGCTCACCAAAGTGCCCTTGACCAAGTCTACCCACGGGGACCCCGTCACGGCGTTCTACCAAGGGCACGAGAATGTCGAGATTGTGCGGGGCTTTAACGCGATCCACCAGCGCGTGCGTGAGATGACCACGCGTCACGCGACGCTCGCGCTGCGCGACTACTGGGAGTGGTGGAGCGCCCACGCCGAGCACGGCGAGTACGGCAAACTGCTGGTCGTCGAGGCTTCCGACGCCAACGACGTGGCCGTGTTTTTGGACGACCACATTGAGGCCCACCACGCCCACATTGTCGACGTGCGCGACAGTACCACGGGCGAGCCCGTGGCCTTTGAAGAGAGCCGGAAGCGCCGCTTCTTGCAGCGCGTCGAGCCGTTGGCGGCCATCACGGACGACCAGTACTTCATCCAGCTGCTCGCGCCGCTGCTCTCGTAAGTCAAGTAAAAACGTATATTCATACAGTTTCGTTCGTAGTTACGGTACCATCCTTTCCTAACCTAAGCGAGCAGGAACGAAAGCCCATGCTGCTCGTACAGCGCCGCCAGCGCCGTCGTGCTGGCATCGCCTTCGCGGTCGCTCTCTTTCAGCAGCGCCGTCATGTCGACATGGGACGCAAGGGTCGTGGCGCGCGCCTCATCTCCCAATGCCTTGAACAACAGCGCCATGAACTTGGCGGCCTTGCCCGTCGCGCGCATGGGTTCGACGCTCTCGACCAACGTCTCAGGGGTCACAGCACCAAGCGCAACGCTGGGCGCGAGCATCTCGGCGAGGTAGTTGAACGTGAGCGGGATGTCGATCTCCATGTCTTCGGCAAACTCGAGCTGTTCCTTGACACCGATCGTAAACGCTTCGGTCGTGAGCAGCTCGCGCTCGTACAGACCGGGCAGTAGCGAGGCCACGGCCTTGCGCTGCGCGGCGCCCTTCTCGAGGCCAATGTCCATGGTCTGCTGGATGATGAGCCCGTGGTGGACAGCGCTGTGGAGCTCTTTCACACACGCGACGGCCTCGTCGAGGTCCTGCAGCGACACGTACTCGTCGAAGATGCCCTTGACCTTCTTCTTGAACACCTCGGGCGACAGCGCCTCGGGCGCGGCGTCGTCAGTGTCCTCATCGTCGCTGGTCTTCTTCTGCGGCGACGTCGGCGTCGAGGCCGAGCCGGGACGCGGCGGGCGGTCGACGCCGTTGCTGTTGTGCCCACTGCCACGGCGCGAGTTGCTGCTGACGGCCGCCGACGAGCTGAAGCTGCGCTCGCGCGCGTCCTTGCTTCGCGGTGGCGGCGCCGACGAGAGCATCGAGAACGAGTTGCGCTGCGACGTGTGCGCGGCGCCGTCGCTCGCGTTGCGGCTCAGCGTTGGGTGGCGCGGCGCTCGGTCGTTCGAGCCGATGGCGTTGCTGGAACCCACGGAGCTGCGCGACTTGAGCAGCTTGGGGCGCGCACCAGCGTTCACGGTCTCCCAGCCGTCAGCGTCCACCGACGGACCGTTGCTCGAGGTTGGGGCGTTACCACCTGCCGCACGGGCCTTCCAAGCGGCCGAGGCGCCGCCGCCCTCCTTCGAGTCGCGGCGCTTGCCCGAGGCAGATGGTGTCGACGAAAACGACGAGGACGACGCGCTACGCGAGAGCCCACGCGACGAACCCGTGTTGTTGTTGCCACCGGCAGCAGCCGAGGCCTTGGCCTTGGCCTTCTCCTCCCGGGCGGCCTCAGCGTGGACCTCGGCGATGGTCATGGCCTTGGCCTCCTTGCGGCGTGCGACCCACTTGTTCTTGCGCAGGTCCAGCAGGTCCTGGAGCATGAAGCGCACGCGCGTGCAGAGCTTGGCCTCGTCGCCCGCGAGCTGCTTGAATGCGGCGTAGTACTGCGCGATGAGCGTGCTCTCGCTCGCGTCCTTGGCGTCGCTCTCGAGCTTCTGGCCGATGGTCGCGAGCAGCTTGGTGAGACACTCGAGCGATTCCTCGTCGGGCTGCGTGATGTCGCCAAAGAGGCGCTGCACACAGGCGTGCATGATGCGCGAGCTGAGCATGCGCTGCTTGAAGAGCTCGCCGACAAAGCGGATGTGCCCGAGCGTCGCGCGCTTGAGCAGCAGCTCTTTTTCGTCGCGCTCTTCTTGCCGCAGTTCGTCCCAACCTTCGCGCGAGGGCGTGACCTCGAACTCACGCTGGCAGCGCGTGAGCAGCAGCTTGCGGAAGAGCTTGTGCGTGTCCTGCGCGACCTCGTTCTCGTCGAGCGCCATCGCAGGCATCTCGGTCTGCGCGATCTTGGAGCAGAGCGACGCGTACATCGTGCTGAAATGCCACTCCATCTGGGCCTTGGCGATGACCATGTCGATCACGCCGCTAAGCACGTCGATGCTGCGCACGGCCACTTCGATGAGCTGGTCCGAGAGCTTGTCAAACTTCTCGATCGAGAGCTTGTTCAGGATCGACTTGGCCTCCTTGAGCGAGCCGTCGGTCGTGTCGACCGGCTCATCAAGGCGCGACTTGGCGTGGGACGGCTTCCAGCGCGTCTCGTCGTTCACTTCGAGCGGCGTAACGTCCTCGAGCGGGATCAGGTCGGCCGGCGACTGGCCGTAGCCGCGACCACCTCGGCCTCCACGGCCGCCACGACCACCACGACCACCGCGGCCGCCGCGCTCGCCAAAGCTGCTGTTCGAGCGGTTCAGCTCGCGCGACGAACCGCGGCCTTCCTTGCCGCCACGGCCGCTCTTGCCTGACGCGGGGGCTCCGGCACCCGCAGCACTCTCGGCGTCGTCTTTGCCGTTCTTGACGGCGTGGACTTGCGTGCCCACGACGCTCGCCGGCACGGGCGTTGCCTCGGGCTCCATCTCGAGCAGTTGCGCGATCGTGTACATGATGCGCTCGCCGATTGCATCAGTCTGCTTCTCTGTCTCTGCCGCCTCGGCGGTGGTGGTCTCAGCAACGGCGACGACCGGCGCGGCGGTCTCTTCCTGTGTAGTGGTAGGGGCGGCGGTCTCTTCCTCTGCAGTGGTAGGGGCGGCGGTCTCCTCCTCTTCGTCGCCGTCTTCGGCTTCCGGCTCGGCGTGCGTGGACGTGGAGGACGAGGCGTCGGTCAGCGCGGGTTCGTCTTCGAGCTGCTGCTGCTTCACAGGCGACGCTGGCACCTGCACGGGGGTGCGCACCGGCGTGCGCGGCGGCGACGGCGGCGGCGGCGCAGGAGCCGCGACGGCAAACGATGGCACAAACGGCGCGGCAAACGCTAAAAGGTGGGAGTTCACAGACATTTGGTCAGTACACACGGCCACTGGGACAATCATTCAGCGAAGGAGTTGAATAGACTCACCTCTGGGCACGAACGCGCGCGCTGACGGCTTGAGCACGCTCTTGACCACGGGCGCAGGGGCCGGCGCGACCACCGGCGAGGCCACAACAGGCACAGCAACCGGGGCAGGCGCAGGGGTCGGCGCCGCGACTGGAGCAGGGGTCGGCACCGCAATAGGAGCAGGGGTCGGCACCGCGACTGGAGCAGGGGCCGGCACCGCAACTGGAGCAGGCGCCGGCACCGCAACTGGAGCAGGCGCCGCGGCGACTGGAGCGACGGGCTTGGACGGTGTCCACGCCGCTGCGGTGGCCTTGAAGACAAACGTCTTGGCCGACGGGTTCAGCTTGGTCGCGGGCTTGGCCGACGCGCCCGCGGGCGCAACAGGGGCGTTCGTCGTGGCAGAAAGACCGCTTCGGTCCATTTTGCTTTCGGTCATCGGCGGATGCGATTCAGTGTGTTGATGGTAGTGGTGCACTAACGCCAGGATGGGATGGTGGCGTGTTGGTATGCAATCGCACACGCACGCACAGAGAGATAAGAGGGAAGAGAAGAGAGCGACGCGGCCAAGCCAATTGCTCCCGCTTCAAGCGCCCGTCAAAAGTGCTGCCCACCGACGTGCATCGGCGGCGTGCGAGGCGCCTTGTCAGTGGTTGGAGGGAATCGGGCGCGAGCAGCTCAGTTACGTTGATTGGCTACAATTTGCCTTATAGCGTAATGATTGGTTAATAATTGGACTCCCGGATGCGCACC
The DNA here is from genome assembly GCA_023337735.1 of Pythium biforme. NCBI lineage: Eukaryota > Oomycota > Peronosporomycetes > Pythiales > Pythiaceae > Pythium > Pythium biforme. The sequence goes on along the minus strand of JAADXJ010000063.1, from coordinate 40,182 downwards.
AATCGGGACGCGCTGTCGGTGGCTCGTTTGGCTGGTGCATATGCCTCATGTTCTAAAGTAGCAACCGTTCAAATATATGTTGCTAAATAAGGGTACGGCTCTAAAACTAGATGGCATCTATTTGTGGAGCAAAATGTAGCCACGTTGAAGAGGTCCAAATTGCCTGTTGGTATGAAATCTCCATACCGGAAATGGACTGCCACGGCGGAAAATAGACTCGGTGCCTGTTCACAGCTCTGCTCGTACACATCGCCAGCAACGACTATCTCCAGGCCACGACACGAGGCTGGCAGTGGCTCGTCGGAGCGCGTTCGCCTGCCGCGTGCGCCAGCTTCAACGTCAACCGCCTCTCGGGCCAGTGCGACGCGCGTGCCGTTTTGGATCCTGCCCGTTCCACTCGTCTCTCCGCTATTTCCCCCGCTCCCGAGGAAAGTGCCGTTTGTGAACGGCGGACCGTTGGACAAAGAGAGGGAGAGTCGACGTGGTAGTGGACAACACACAGGCTTGGCCATCCGCCTGGCCGCACACAATCACAGCAACAACAAGACACGATGGTGCCGACGCTCGTGTCGACGTGGCGCAAGATGCGGTCGAACGAGAAGAGTGGACTCCACGCGTACCGTTCCCAAAGCGAAGTGATCCCGTCGAGCGGTGTACGACTCCACGCACTGAGTACAACGGCCGTGGCGTCGGCGCGGTCCCGCGCGAGCAGCGTCGAGCTCGCCAGCAGCGCCAGTCGAGCGACCACGACCGACAACCACGACGACTGTGACAGTGGCGAGAGCGACGTCGTGCGCACGCGGTCGTGCCGTGAGAGCCACGGACAGCTATCCGAGCTGCAGCTCAAAGTATTCGTCGGGTCCTGGAACATGGCTGCAAAAGACCCGTTTACGATGGGTAAAGGCAATGCAGCGTACATGGGCGACGCCGCCGCGGCCGAGAAGCTCAAGGCGCTGCTGCCGCCCGGATACGATCTGTACGTGCTGGGCACGCAAGAAAAAGTGACCAAGCATCTCCACGCGGCCGTGCTCGCGCGGCTTCATGCAGCGCCGGAGAACCTCGGACGCCGATACGTGACACTGCGGCAAGCGCCCAAGCGAGAACGAGAACGAGAACGACAGCGCCGCCGCACGCGGTCGCACAGCAGGCGTTCGGGCTCACGCTCGCGCTCACGTTCTCAGTCGGCGGACCGCAGCAGCGAGTCCAGCACCGCGAGTCGTAGCCACAGCGGCAGTCAGGTCGAGCGGTTCCGCCAGGGCTCGTACGCGGTCGAGGCGAGCTCGAGCCGCCACGGCAGTGGAGCTGACGCCGCGCCCTCGACCGACAGCAACCAGCGTGTCGAGCCGCGCGAGTCCATCAAAGAAGTGCGCGGCCGTGGCGACGGCGCGTTCCTGAGCGCCAAGTCCACGAGCATTGCCGTGTACTGCGCGAGCGACTTGGAAAGCGTCATCTCGATCGACAAGATTGCGACCCACAAGTTTTCCTGGAGCAGCGGCTCGAAAGGCGGCGTCGCTGTGACGCTGCGCGTCACCACCGGTGACAACGACCGTGGTACTGCCCAGCAGACGCTGACGTTTGCCAATTGCCACTTGGAGGCCAACAAGCCGGCGCTGCGCCGCCAGCAGCTTGCCACGCTTTCGACCAAGCTCGGGCAGGCGCTACGCGCGGACGCCAAGGACCTCGCGTCCAGCAGCGACCACGTTGTATGGATGGGCGACTTTAACTACCGCATCCACACGCTCGACGGCGAGTCGGTGCTCAAGCTGCTGGGCAGCGGCAAGCACCTGGACGTCCACGACCGGTACGATTCGATGAAGGACGACCTCGCGATGCTGCCCACGATGGAGACCTTTAGCGAGCCGGCCAAGTGGCCGACGTTCCTGCCGACGTACAAGAAGATCCCCGGGCGTCCGGAGAGTCTCGACATGGACAACCCAGGCTGGCCGTCTTGTGTGTACCGTGTGCTGTACAAAGAACCCTTTTACAAAGGCGGCAAGATCAAGGCCCGTGTGCCCGGGTGGTGCGATCGTATCTTGTACTGCTCGCGAGGAGGGAGTCGCCGTCTCACGAGCTGGCTCGAAGTCGAGCAGGTCGACGCGCGCGACAACTACCGCGCCGTGAACGACGGGCTCTGTGAGAGCGACCACAGTCCCGTGTTCTGCACGTTTGACTGGACGGTCAGTACGACCCACGCGCTTACGTGGGGCTGACAAGAAGAGGACCTGGAGCTATGTGGTACATGAAGATAACCAGCAAACATAGGCATATTATACGAGAGGCGAAGTGCCTCCACCGTCGACAATAGGAGAGATTCTCACAAATTGAGCAAATGCGTGGCTGGTTCTTTGCATGGTGTGTGGTTGCCTTTCGTATCGTTTGGCTTCGTGGGCTCTAATCCCGAGCGTCGCTTCCTTCGGCTGCATCCTGCACGCTCTCATCTCGATCGTCGTCGTCGCGTCCAATTGAGAGCTGGCTCATCGAATGACTGACCGAATCGTGATGCCAATCAGAGCGAACAGAGAACTCTTGGTGGCGTGAAGCAGCAGACGCCGACTGAGGACGAGCACGATGGCGTAAATGGGTCACCGGACTGCCCGTGCGAATGACGTTCGAAAAGTCCAAGCGGTTGCCACCGAAGCGATCGACCACCATGAGCGTGTGCTGTGACAACGCTTGGCGAGCGGTCGACGGAGGTGCAAGCCCATAGCCATCTCCTTGCGACAAACGCGACCGACTGGGTGATGACGCCATCGGGGTCGACGATCCCGACGACGATGAATGTCGCTTCTTGAGGTGCGAAAAGCGCGAGATGTTTTCGAGCAACTTGCGTCGCTCTCGCTCTTCGGACTGCCAAGTCGCTCGACTGAAGGTCGTCTTGGACGAGAGGATGCGGTGCAAGATCTGGCGATTCTCAGTGAGAATCTGAACTTGTGTGCGCTGCCGTGTCGCTGCAGTCGAACGCTTCCTGGGAACGAAATTCAACGCGATGTCGTTCTGCTCTTCAAAGTGATGCGTCATGGTTGCCGAGTGGCGCGTATAAAGAGGGTGCGAAGCCGCTGTAGGCACGCCGAGGTTCCCGCCAGGAGCGAGCCCAGTCACTGGATTCGGCACATAGGATGGGGCTCGTGATTGACACACTCTGGTGCTGGATGCACTCAATGGCCGAGATCTTATCTTCCCTGCTGCGCTATTCTTCTTCGTGACACCACTGCCTGAGCCGCCGCCTCGCTGCAACTCGACGATTTTCTTGATCATCTTGAGGTTTTCGCGCTCAATCTCGGCTTGGCGAGACTTTGCAGCGGGCGACTTGGACTTGGGCAGCGCCTTGAACGCATTCGTCGTTGTCCCTCGTTGCGGACACGTGGACGAGGACTTTGTCAAGTTCTTCATGATAGCCAGGCAAATCCATAGATATTAGTCGCTCGTACACCCGACCCGCGCACCCAGTATTTCAGAACGTACGTGATTGGGCGCGTTGTGGATCGATTCGAGCCGAGCGCGATGGACCTCTCGTCTGCTATCTTGCGATTTCTCATCGAGCACTCGGTTGCACGAGTTCCAGACATTTTGTCGCGTCATGGTCGGCGTTCGCATACCACGGAATCGGAAAAACTGGTGATGCACAAATGAGTCACTGCTACGAAGGCGAACAGGGAACATGCTTTCCTGGTGGCCTTCGTACCCGTGTCCTGATGCCGAAATAAGAATCTTGGTCGGTAAAAATACTCAAGGTCGCGACTCAGGAAGCCAGGTATTGCCAAGCACAGCTACTGACAGCCACTTTTGGATGTTGATCGTTGGCTGAGTGTATCTCCGCTGTCTTCGGTCGTGAAGAAGGAAGCGATGTAGCTGACTGCGGCCTCGAACATGGTCGCATAGTAGCCCGTTTCGCCTATCATAACGCACGAAATCATGGTCTCACTGATCAAATGACGAGCCACCACGACGTTACGAAGCCTTGAGCGCGCGAGAATGAAGATGAAGATTGGCAGGAAATCGTCGGCCGCCATCATTTGTACATCAACAGTATGTTCGCTGGCGTACGTGTCGTAGATACACTTGGCTACCTCGAGCAAAATGGATGCTTTCTCGGTCGGAAGGGAGTAGTTGTCCATCGAGTCTAGGAGTGCGCGAGCTGACTTCCAGTCGGTTGGGGATAGCTGCGAATCTTGAATTTCAAAGAATTGCTGGGACTGTCTTGCAAGATAACGACGATTCCACTCGAACCGATCAAGATCGTCTGAATCCACTGTCGCCTCAAGCAAACCGTAGATGATATCTTGAAGAGGAACGAACGTTTGCCGTTCCAACTTGTACAAGGCAGCCTTCTTGGCCAACTCCCAATCAATATCGCCTGACATTGGTGGGGAATCGCACTTCGTCGCGTCCTCGTAATGGAAGCTTGATTGGCTCTTGAAGGTTGTCGCTGAGCTTTTCGGACTCGTAACATTGCAAGTCGCGTTTACGAATGGTAGTGCGGTCAAATGATCCATCACCTCCGCCATTGCTCGCTCTAGGAAGAATCTGTAGTTTTTGAGAGCCAATAAGCTCCGCGGGTCATGAATTACCGACACGTCAGAGCCTCGCGTGTCGACTCCTTCATAGGATGATGTCCGACGTCGATTCCCGATGTTGGTTGCCATTGGTGACATCGTCTTCGATAGCTGACCATTGGTGCTCGTCACTGCTGCCGCTCCATACTTGTGCTTGAACTTCTGAATGAACGCCGCAATCTGGTGTTTGATCTGCTTGGACTCGAGAAACATGTCACACTCAACCATCAGGCGCATCATCAATGGGTTCTTGCGAGTTGCTTGGATCACTGTCTTCGAGTGCAGCATCAGCATGTTTATCGGGTTGATTCCGCTCGAGCTCTCGCCGTTCGTAGTGTAGAGAATTGTCTCTGAGCTGAAGTTTCGGCGCCTCGTCACGCTTTCGCGCACATCCTGGGTGCGTGTGGGGTCCTGGAGATACGAGTCGCGACATAGTAGAGCGTCTTCAATGCAGTACATCCAGTTCTCGCGGTCGCTGACTCGATCGGCTTCCAACAAAAGTGTATACTCGGGACCGACCTGAATTGCGAACGTGTTGTCTCGCCCGTTCGAGAGGTGGATGTCGACATAATGCACTTTTGCAGCTGGATGAAAAAGCAGCACTTCACCCTTCAGTCGCGTCATGGCCTCGTCCGCGTAGTATCTCAGTACCGACCTCTCGAGCACGAAATACCGCATCTTCCAATTCTTCCGTACGTGGCCCAACTTGCGCAGCCACCCGCACATCGAATCCAAGAACGTGTCGTCGAACGGGCTTGCGTTGGCTTGGTCACTAAAGGCGTCTTTGCTGCCCGTTTCGCTGGCAAGGGATCGAAGCCTACGATATCGGATCCATTTGCGACGTCGCACGTTCAGTTTTGGACGACCGCGGGAATTCACCATCGGGCTGGAGCACACATTGTCGTCCTGGATCGGATATTCCTTTGAGCTGCTTGAGTCGGACAACCATGACGTGAAATGGTTGAAACTTGACGCATAGATCCAACCATCGGGATCGTACGGTTGGTCTTCGCCGTTTGCGACCTCGGAAGATTCCATCAATGCTGACGCGTTCACGGGATACTCGAGGTGCCAGGGACTCATCCAATCCCATTTTGCGTGATCTGACGCCGCGTCAGGAAGCAACACATCTGGAAACGTTGCCGACGCAATGGCTTGAATCGGTTCGTTCCTACTGAACGACGGCCGGCGGCGAGCAGCACCGCTGGAGTGGTCTGGATCCCGCACGACTCGCACGTATTTCCCAGGGTCCATCGGCATCAAGTGGCCTTTCGAGCCCCAGCCGAGCACCAACTGATACCGCTGATGCTCGTACACTTCTTCCACGACAATGTCCACCTCCAACTTCGTCGAGTACGACTCCTTCTCAACAACTGATACTGGCAGGGTCTTGATCAGATGCTGCTCGGGCGCTGGGAGAGGTTTCACCACTGAGCGGTCTTTCGCATCAAAGGTGCTGACACTTCCAGGCGGTGAAACCGACGCGCCGCTGGCCGTGCTGCTCGTGCTTTGGCGCCAATCGCTTCCGAGCCGATCGCGATTGCGGTGCTTCTGGAGGATCATGGGACGATGGAGCCTCATGGACAGCGGTGGCGGCGACGTGATCGGCACCAACCGCTTCTTGGCACCGCTGCCATCACCGTGCCGCTCACAGTCATCATCTCCTCGGTTCTCGCTGTTCTGCCCGCTACCGCCAATGTCGATGGAGAGCCCCGCGTCGTAATACTGCGCTTTGCCTGGCGACGCGTTGCCTCGTGGTGGAGATGCGTGGTCATTGGCAGCTCCACCGTCGTCGTCGTAGCCGTTGTCATTGACGGTATCGTCCACCAGCAGATCCAGCGAGCTCCATCTGTTGAGCACTGAGCCATTTTGTAACGAACCGGAGAGCGACGACGACGACACCGACGACGCGCCCGACGAGGATTTAGAGGCCACGGCCACGGCGAGCCAGAACTTCGAGTCGCGCGCGCTGACGAACGAGCCGCCGGAGCCAGAGCGCCGCAGCGACGGCGGCGACGTCCGGCGCACGAGCGGCACCTTGTCCAGCGGCGCGACGACGTCTTCGTCGGTGGCGTTATGCGCCGTCGTCATGAAGGTGGGGGAAGCGCCCATGTTGGTGATCATGTTGGCGTTGGTTCTTGGAAGAGAATGTTTCCTTTTCTTCTCATGTTGAACCAGAAGTGAAGCGGACGTTGTACAAGACACCTTCGCGCAACCTTCAATCTAAATAGTAGCCCTAGTCTAGAGGTTGCAGCAATGTGGTTTGACAGGAAGTGCTATTTTTGGAAATCAGAAAATATTTGTGCATAGATTGGAGGTATACATATGTCCGGATAAGTGCACAAGGCGCTTCTTTAGTTGGGCAGCTGTGTTACACACCAGGAGATAGGGGAAAGAATGCCGACTGGTGCGCACGTCAATAGCGTCGTTGACTGTCAGAGAACACTCAACCGTCTTGGGATTTCGAACTTTCGAATGCGGGCTTGTCTTGGTGCTTGCAGACGGGAGTTGGGGCATCTTCGTCCCGGACATGATCACACTATACGCATGAATCAGGGGTATTGTATACCGTTGCGTTTTAGATTACTTTGCGTTCTTCTATTTCCCGTAAATTACAGGAAGTGGCAAGAGACACCCTCGAAAAGCTCCATCCAACTCACGTATTTTACAGAGTGGATCGCCTGATCGTTCAAGAAGTTTGGGAGGGGGCTCGTTTTTGTTTGCCTGTTTGAATCGCAGCGAAGGAGGGGAGCGGAGTCACCGGGGCGAGCAGGACTGGAGTGGCGGAGAACGCCCGCGCGCGGGGGAATTTCAACTCCACCGGACCGGCCCACACAACCAACCCACCCACAGTCACACCGACGCCCGGAACAAAAGCGCGGAACTCAGCCATCCACACCCGCGCATCTGTGGACACCTCTAAGGTAGGAATTCGTATTCATGGGCCAGAACAAACGTTCTCCTCGTCCGCAACCGGAACAAACATGGGGCGTCGAGCTGAAATTGTGTTCCCGTGCTGTCGGATCAGAAAATCCATTTTTCGTCGCTGATTATTGAAAGCTACCATGCCGACGGCGTTGTCCCCGATCAAGTCGAAGCGTCTCGATGAGAAGGCGTCGCTGCAGACGCTTAACTCGCGTCTCGAGCTCTATGTGCTCCGCGTGAAGGAGATGGAGGACGCCAAAAACGCCGCCGAGCGCGAACTCGAGACGATCCGCGAGCGCATGCAGAAGGACATTGACAACGTCAAGTTCCGCCTCTCACACGAGCTCGAGGAGACCCGTAAGAAGCTCGACGTCGAGCTCGACCAGAAGGCGCGCCTCCAGGTGCTCGAGCAGGAGCAGCACGTCGAGCTCGTCAAGTTGCGCGCCCAGGTCAAGGAGCTGAGCGAGATCAAGGCGCTCGCCGAGAGCCTCAAGGTTGAGTTAAGTAAGGAGAAGGCGAACGCGCAGTCGTCCAAGGAAGAGCTCTCGACGCTCACGACGCAGCTCCAGGCCGCGCGCCGCCGCATCAAGGACCTTGAGCGCGAGAACCGCGGCCACGAGGCCGCCCTCAACGATGCTACCAAGGAGCTCGAGCATCTGCGCAAGAAGAGCGCTGACTTTGACCTCACGCGTGATAGCGAGATCACCAACATCCGCAAGGAGATGAACACGAAGCACACAGAGGCGCTCGCCCAGTGGAAGAAGGACACTGAGGACCGCCTCCAGGGCGTCGAGAAGGAGGTGCGCAACTACTTTGAGAGCGTCGTGTCCGGCCTCAAGAACCAGGTCGAAGACCTCTCGGGTGAGCTCGACTCGACCAAGAAGGAGCTCGACCGCACGGCCAATGACTACGAGGAGAGTCTGCAGGTGCGCCAGAGCCTCACGGACAAGGTCGCACAGCTCGAGCGCGAGTACCGCGAAGAGCGCACCAAGTTCAAGGACGACCGCAAGGTGTACGAGACCAACTTGGAAAAGCTCCGCTCGTGGAAGGTCACCAAGGAGACCGAGTTCAACGACCTCATGGACGTCAAGATCGCGCTCGACGCCGAAATTGAGACCTACCGCCGGATCTTGGACCGCGAAGAGACCCGCGTGGGTCTGCCGACGCCCCACACGACGCCGAACAAGTCGCGTAAGCGCAAGAGCGACGCCGGCGCCAACGCTGCCAAGCGCGCCAAGCGCTCGGCCGCACCGACATCGGTCCACATCGCACACCTGGACCTCGAGAAGGACCGCATCGTGCTCGAGAACACGAGTGATCTCGCCGTGTCGCTCGGCGGCTGGGAAGTGCGCGGCCGCGCCGAGAACCAGGTCTTCCGCTTCCCTTCGACCTACTCGATGCGCCCCAAGTCCAAGATGACAGTGTACTCGAGCAAACGCAACAAGAACGCCAAGGACGAGCGCAAGCCGAACGAAGACTCGTTCCTCGCGACCAAGTTCTCGCTGAACCAGTCCGGTGATTTTGCCGTGCTGCTCACGAACGAGGGTGTGCCTGTGAGCATGAAGGGCGAAGGCCTGCCCGCGGACGAGATCAAGAAGCTCGAGCAGGAGGTGTTTGCCGAGCTGGAAGACGAAGCGCCGGGCAGCGAAGGGGTACGTTGCGTCATGTCATGGATGATGTTGTGGCTTTTGATGTGTTCGCAGGACGCTAATGCTTTTCTTTTTGTATGACAGTGCGGTCTGATGTAAGAATGGGTCGAGTTTCGATCGCCCGTGTCTTCCATCCTTCCTATCTATCGTCTCGCGGCGGAGTCGCATCCCCCTTCTCGAATAGCCAGAGGGGAGAAGAAATCTCTGCTACTGCTTTCTCTTTTTTTGCTGCTGCTGCTGCCGCTCGCTGGCATTTCGCTCTTTCTCGTTTTGTCTACTGTACACAATGCTAACAGAATACAAATTCACGCACGACACAACAACCACGATGGTACTTCGTCATGCTCCAGTCCGTGATGTGGTCACATACACGTGGCTGCCGTTGGGCAGCACGTCGTAGATGAGCGCGCCAAGGGGCAGCGCTTCCTTGCCGTCCTTGACGATCTTCGTGGGCACGCCCAGCTCGCGCCAGCCTTGGTTCGTCTCGTCGTCGTAACGCGCGATCGCGATGTGGCCTAGCCACAGCACTTGCTGCGTGCCAAAGCCGCAGTGGATTGGGATGAGCTTGTCCCTCACGTGGGCCATCACCACGATCGTGTCGGCGTCGCCTTCGTTGCGCGCCACGGAGAAATCGCGCTGCATCCCGTCGTCATCATCGTCATCGTTGGCATCTTGTTGGTGCCTTCTGCGTCGGCCATGGCGTGTTGAAGTTGTCGGTGACATTGGTAGCGCAGTTGCCATTTTGTTGGATCACTGCTGGGAGAGTCGGAGACGATGGTCGTTGGATCGGATGGGTGGGCGGTTTTGGTTCCAGCTGGTGCACAACAGAGCGCAGTGTACCGTTGTGATGGTACACATCGTACAGTCGCAAGCAGAGTCAGTGGTTGATGACGGCGGATAGGGCTGTCTCAACGGCCCAACTGAGTGACTTGGTTTTCGTATGGGCCGCTGATCGCCATGTCGCAATTTCAAAAAAATTCGCATGCTTTGTTGAAATATAGGGACTGTTACTCCCCATCGTCAACCTGGCCAACAAACACCTCCTTTGCTGTCATTCTCTTCCTGGAAGCCGGCACAGAAGCTACCCTCTCTGACCGGTCGGCAGCCATGAAGAACACCATCTTCAGTGCGTGCGCACGCCTCCCCGTGCCGATGTATATCGATGAAGTCTGTTCTAACAGGTTCCCCTTGTTCTGCTCTATCCAGCCGTGGTAGTCTCGCTCATGTCGACGGGCTGTGCGTTCTACGCCATGGCCTACCCGGCATGGTTCCAGCAGCACTACAAACGCGACGGCAACGACGTGTACCAGGGCTACGGACTCTTCGCGTTCTACTCGACGGGCGAGCTCGAGGACCCGTTCTACGCATCCGAGACGATGCTCCAGTACAGCGAATTTTGCGAATCGAACGCGACCCCCAACTACATGGTGGGCGACGGCGAGCAGTTCCACAAGGTGCTGTGCGGCAAGGCCATGAAGTCATGCCAGGCCACGACGTCGGTGGGCGCCGCAGTCTCGGTCGTCGGTTTGCTCATGTCCATCGTCGCCGTGTTCAACCCATCGGCGGGCAAGTCGGAGCGCGTCGTCTCGTTCGTGACGCTTGTTGGATGTACGTGTGAACAATGTGGAGCCATTACAGAGGGTATGGGAACTGATGAGATTGTGCTTGCGTTCGACCCTTTAGCGATCCTTCTTGCTGTCTCGCTCGTGATCTGGGGCTGGGGTGTCCAGCAGCGCTTATACCAAGTCGACTCGATCAACCTCATCTTCAACAACTGCAAGGCCGACCGCCACGAGTGGTCTTGCTGGTTCTACGGATTCAGCTTCTGGGTGTGCCTCGCTGCCGTCATCTTGCTCTCCGTCGCTGGTTACTTGAGCTCGGCTGGACGTGCCGAAAAGATCCGGTATTTCCGCAAGGAGTATGAGCGCGACCTCGCTGTCGCCATGCAGCAGTCACTCGAGCACGACGCGGCCGCGGCCTCGCAGCACGTCAACGGTGCGACGCCTCACATTGGTACCTTCCAGCGGGCAGACACGCAGAACAACTTTGGCCAACAACAACAGCAGCAGCAACAGTTGCCCCCGTTCCATCAGCAGCAGCAGCAACAGCAGATGCCTCCCTTCCACCAACAGCAGCAGCAGCACTCGCAGTACGCGCCGGACGCAGCGTACCCACAGTTCAAGGAGGAGCGCAAGAACCACACGCTGCTGGGACGTCAGCCGAGCGGCGGCGTGGTCTAGAGAACCTGTCACAGGAATCTCGCCACATTTCCAGTAGCTCCGTCGCTTGCGCACCTCTTGTGGGATCTACCATAGCTCGTTCATTCAGCTGCTTTGCTTTTCAAATTGTATGTGTTACCATAGCCTTTCAACCAAGCCCGAAAACTGAACCGTTAAACCCATCGCTCTCTTCGCTTTCTCTCTCTCTATTTACTCATTTGCCATCCTGGTGCTTCTTTGGCTTGCGGCCAGGCTTCTTGCGCGGACGCCCCGACTTCGTGAGTGGCACGCTCGCCGACGTGCCTTTCTCTTTACTAGGGGTCGCGTCCGAGTCGGCATCGTCCTCATCGTTCTCTTCGGTCGCAGCGTCGTCTTGATCGTCCGCGTCCGAGTCGTCGTCCTTTGTATCATCGCCGCCATCGTCATTGTCTCCCTTCGCCGCAGCAGCTGCCGCCTTTGCGGCTTGCGTAGCTCGACGCTTCTGCTGGCGAGAACTCGTACGGGTGGCCGGCATGATCGGCCGGCGCTTCCGCGTGCGTGGCTTCGCATCTGTCCCATCAGCACCAGTCGCATTTGCGGCTTCTGATGTCGACTGCTGGCTCTCCGAGGCACTGTGATCTTCGGCAGTGGCAGTCGCCGCAGAGGCGCGCGGGCGCTTCCGCGTGCGGGTCTCCACGCCAGTGGGAGTGGCAGAGGTGGTTCCGTCCGTTTGGTCATCCTCAGCAGATCGAGCTGCACGTCGACGCGAAGGGGATGGTGAGTCTGTGACACTGTTCTCACGTTGGCGCAAGCGCGTCGACATGCGGTGCGGCGTCGTGACGGCCTCGATGGGAGCTGCACCCGACGAGGGGCTACCAACCGCGGAAGTGGACGTCGGAGCAGTCTCATCGGAAGCGATAACCACAGGAGACGCCGGCACGGGCGACTTTTTGTAAGCTGCAGGAGAGTCACTAGTTGCAACCGATTTAGATGGCCCAGGTACAACCTTGGTGGTGGTATCTTCTGGTACAGTAGCTGGTGGTTGAGCTGGCATCACAGGAGGGGTTGGAGCCACGACCGGTGGCAACGTAGGGCGGATTGGCACGACAGTGGGCTGAGCAGCACTTGGCACCGCAGCCGTGGGCGTCGTGGTCGGCGTCGTCTTCATGATCGTTTCTTCCTTCTTCAAGCTCGCCTTGCGGAGCGTCTCGGTCAATGTCTTAGCAAAATGGAGCAGCTCAACGCCCTTCTGCTTGGCGTCCTGACGGTCCTGCTTCTCCGATTCGGCGATCACGTGCTGGCAGAACAAGTACACTTGCTGTGCGAAGTGTTCCCACTCAGCGATCGATCCTTTCGACACGTCGCGATGGATCATCTCCAAGTCCACAAACGACGACGACCGCGCCGGCGCCTCCGTCACACTGCCGCTCGCGGCATTTGCACGCGGAGAGAACATCGCTGGATCCACGCCCTTGGACTTAGCCACCGATACGATCTTTGAGAGCACATCAAGCATCATACTTCGGCGAAGAGCGCGCAAATTCACCAGTGCGATTTCCCGCGCTGCATCTGCCTTCGTGGGGGTTGGTGCCTGGGATGGCACTTGTGTCGGTGCTGATGTCGGTGCACGTACTGGTACTGGCATGGGCGTTGTCGTTGGTGCTGTCGTTTGGGTGGTCGCAGCAGGCGCAGCGACTGGCACAGTAACCGTTGCTGTTGTAGGTAGTACGGCTGGAGTTGCGGTCACTGGGACAGTAGTCTCTTGGGTGGGAGCGAACACAGCCGGCGCTGGCGGTGCTGTCTCCACGACCACACTAGGTGTCTCGATCTTGTCTGTCACCTCCTGTGTTTCCCCTGCGGATGCCGAGGCTGTCTCAACCACCGAACGCTCTGCCTTCGCAGGAGAGTTGATAGGACTCTCGCTCACGATATTTTCTGCTTTGTCGACGTCGGCATGGGCCTTGTTCGCCACCGGTTTGTCCTCCTCGTTCTCACCCACAGTTAACGGCTGGCGGCGCGGGCGACCGCGCGTACGTCGTGGAGGCTGCTGCTCGTCCTTCCGTTCGGGTTGCTTCGCGTCATCCGCTTCGCTCTTCTCCTCCACCGACTGATCCTCCGCTGTATCTGGTTCGTCTTCCTTCGTCTCCTCTCCATCACCGACTGGCGCTGCTTCCAACTCTTCCTTCTCCTGATCTGCCTTCGCTTTTTCCTCGGCGCCCACCTTCTCCTTCTCGCGCGCTTCTCTTTCCTCTGCCTCCCTCTGCTCGTTCTCCTTCTTTTCCTGCTCGCGCAGTTGCTCAAGCTGCACAAACAGTTTGGACAGCTCAACGGGCACGGGCGGCAGCTTCCACACCTGGAGCAGCCCGCGGAACTGCTCGCGCGGCAGCGGATCCGCGATCAGATCGTGGAGGCTCTGGTCTTTCTGTCCGCTGCGGATCTGCGCGATCTCTTCATTGAGGTACGCGATGGCCGCCTCCAGCTGCGGCAGCAGGCCCTGCGCGGCCTTGGACGTTGTCTGCGCGGGCGCCCTCGCGGCCATGGTGGTAATGTCTGGAGTGGGGGGAAAAATCCACCACACCACTTGGGAAGAGTTGCTATATGAGGGGTTTTGCCCTCTGCTAGATATTCGCGGGTTGCTGAAAAAGGAAACAAACCTAGTTTTAGTATGAACATAAATTTTGGGTTTGAAAATGACACTATTTCTCACAAAAGCACCTTGGGAAACATGGAGGAAACCAATGAAACTAGCACGATGACCGGAACGAAGCGGCCGCGTGACGAGGACAGCGCTGCTGCTACAGATACATCTCTGGATACATCCAAATTCAATGAGAAGGCTGACGTCGCCACGCAAGAAGAGGATGGAAAGCTCAAGAAACAACGCCAGGAAACGCCGCCGAAGATGGACGAGCCTACGGACGATGACGAGCACCATGACAGCGACCCTGTCGACGATGTCGATGCTGAAGCGGCGCTCATGCGCGCACTGGAAGAAGCGATTGATAAAGACACGGCAGAGGCAAAGAAGGGGGCGATCCCGATGATCGTCGACGAGGACGACGACTACGACGAGTCGGACTAAAACCCCGCTTTCGTGTGCGGCGCAGCCTTGTGCGGGGTTACGTTCACGTACCCTCGCTTCAGATGTATATGTGTGCGTGACGCGCTTGGACGCTGCGAGGTCAGTGCCGGGGAGATATTCTTAGGCGGATACGGCACCAAGCAAAGGTGTCTGAGGTCAATCACGACGGTATTTATTTGTGTCGAAGCTGTCATTCCTCTGCGCCATCGACGTCAGAGGGAAATCTACGAACTGCACGACGCAAGCCGCGATGGGATCGGATGGAGAGCCGTCGAAGCCGACGAAGCGCGGTTCGCAGGCATCCGGGGGCAAGTCCAAGTCCGATGAGGCGAGCTGTGCGGTGGGTGATGCCGTGCTGGTGGAGGCAGCCGATGACAAGAGCGCGTTTCTTCCTGCGACGATCGTGCGCAAGCACATGAGCGGCGAATTCACGGTCGAATACACCGAATCGGGGAAGACCGAGAAGTACGTGAAGGCGGAACGCATCCAAGCGAAGAAGCGAACTTCCTCAAAGGGCAAGGCCTCGTCATCGATTGAGAAAGGGGCCACTGTCTTGTATCGACACGAGGACACGAAGAAGAAATGGCGCGAAGGTGTTGTCAAAATGTGCCGAGAAGATGGAACGTTTGATATTGTTGACTCGGAGACTCAGAGCGCAGTCAAGAAAGTACCAACTGAAGATGTGAAGAAGAAACCGAAGGAGAGTGAAGACAAAGACAAGTCAGAAGAAGAAGAAGGATTAGCAGTTGGTGATCGCGTTGAGTATCAGAGTGGTGGTGGCAAGTCCTGGCAACGCGGTCTCGTTGTGAAGAAACGTAAGGATGGGTCCTACGATATTTCGCACGAAAGCGACAATGAGGAAATCGCGGAGAAGATCCCCGCCAAGAAGATCCGCAAAGCCGCAAAGAAGGGTACAAAAGACATCCGAAAGCAAAAGAAGGACGAAAGTGATGAAGAGAGAGATGCGGATGAGGATGATAAGAGTTCGTCGGTTCGGAAGCGGAAGTCAAAACACAAGGAATCCAGACAATCGGGTGCGGACGACGAAGAAGAAGCTGACGATGACGCTGGGAGTGACTCGGGTAAAAACACCCGGGTGAAGCGTGATGACGGTTCTCGCGGGCGCCGGAACACTGGTCAAAGGATGCGCTTTGAGCAGCTTCGTCTGCACCAGCTTGTTGAATTCGACGACGACAACGGCCGTTCGCACCGTGGATATATCAAACTGCTTCGGAAAGAAGATCGGGCATGCGACATTGAGCATGAAAGCGATACAGAAGTCGTTTCAAAGCGCATTCCGGCGTCGAACATCGCGCCGGTTTCCATGCTCTCGAAGCTGTGGGGATCTTCACGAAATACTCAAACGTACGCACTGAACTCTCGCGTATACTACCGCACCAAAGAAGGCAGTGAGCGTAAAGGATTCGTGATCAAGATCTGCCGCGATGAAGGCAAAGACTCGTCCTCTCCAGCTTACGACATTGAAGATGAACTCGAAGGCGACATTATTCATAAGGTCCCGCCGGCGAAGATGCGTCCTGTGCCTTGGATCAACTACCCCTCGATTTCGATGCCATCCCTCCCATCGCTTCCTGGCCTTCCGTCAATGCCTAGCATGCCTGACATGCCGTCAATGTCGTCGTGGAGTATGCTGCGTAAAGGTATGCAAGTACGCGTCCGACAGCGGGACAAACAAACGTCTCGGGTTTCCTGGCAAGATGGTGTGATTTTACGGTTGAAGAAGGACGCGACGTGTGTCGTGGAGTGCATCGATTCAGAAGGGTCGAAGACGAAGATCACAGTCAAAAACGGCGATGTACGCCCCAAATTCAACTCCCCATTCGCCGGAATCACGTTACCAACTCTTCAGCTTCCTCAAGGTCTCCATCCTCCCAAGAGCTCGGTCGAAGTGCTTACGGAAGGGAAGGCGAAAGTCTACATGGGAACTGTTGTTTCTGTCAATGAACCCGAGAAGACGTACACGATCCTATATGCCGACGGGCGGAAGGAGAAGAATGTTGCTTCACAGCGAGTGCGATTGTGTCTGCGGAAGCTTCGCATTGGCACCGAAGTGGAGATGATTGTCGAAGGACCGTGCAAAGAGGTCTCGAAATTGGACGGTGAAGTGGCATGGGTTCATCGAAACGAAAAAGTAGCGGTTCGCATCAATGGCGGCAACAATGACGTGTTCGCCGAGGTCTGCACGCACGCGATCATGGTTGACGGCAAACCAGCTTTTGCGGCTCCACTGAGCAGCACTTGGCTCGAAATGATCGGGTTCTACGCGAACCTAGCGCTCGAAATCGGGGTGTTTCTTTGGTTCTGCTTCGGGTTATGCGTCGAAATCGGTGAAATGGCGCGGCTTCAAGACGAAATCGCTCCCGATACACTCAGCGATGCCCAGCACATGATGGAGCTATACCGATCTCAACAAACGAGCTGGCAAGAGTGCCCACACCGGGCCATAAACGGAACGTACCTGACGATTCCCATGAGCTTCATGCTCACCGACCGCACGTGGCTGTTGGCAATGATCATTCTCAAGGTGCTACTCACCGTCGCGTGCGTGGGCTTCTCGTGTCGCTTGGTGCAGAACAAGATCAGTGCGATCCAAGACAAGTATGTTTGCATGCTATTCGGTGAATTCTTCGCATCAGTTCTCTAACGTTTCGTTCTTGCTTCTGTAGCTACATCGATGTCAAAGAATTTCAGCGAGATCGCGTGCTCAGACGACATTTCGCTCGTATCATGGGACTGACGATCATTGTGTGTTTTCTCACGCTGCTGGTATACGCGTCGGTCCTGAACCGATTTGAGTACTTCTGCCTTCATGCTGTCGACAACCTGCAGCTCGACCATCTCTCTCTGAATGTGAACGTGTTCGCCGTTCACACTCCCTACGTGACGACTATCGACTTGGTGCTCGCCCTCGCGGCCAAGTCAGTCTTCAACCTCTTCCGCGCTGTCGCACTCCACCTGCTCGTGTTCGCATTCCCCAACGCCGGTCTGGTTCTACGACTATGTCTGTGGCTTCCGTTGTGTATTGCCGCGACTGCGCTGGTGTCAGCTATGGGAATCGCGGCTCTCCATGTCTTCTATTACGTCCAGCGTGTGGAGATTGTGGAGCATGCAGTCGGGACGTTGACGACGCATGTGGACTGGGCACTGGTCGCGGTGATGGTTGCACTGTGGTTCAACATGGCTATCGTGCGGCTTATGGTAGAAACAGGCGCGTATTTCGACACGATGCACGCACGCCAGCTCAACTCTCGTGGCGACGTCACTGAAGACTTGCTCGATCAGGCAGAGCGCGGTGAATTTGGTCTCCAGGCAAAGCAGGAGGCGCTATATTCGCGGGTGGAACTCAAGCAAGAGCAACTCGGCGTGTGTAAGCTCAGCGTGCTGCGTGTGCAGCGCTACTTTGCACTGCACTTTGTCGGCATGATCGTTGGCATCATTTCCTCATGCACCCTTCGAGGCTTCGTAGCCGAGGAGGCACCAACCGTTCAGGCGGCACTCACGCTCCACCTCGTGCTCTGCATCCTTTGGCTCATCGTCGTGGTACTAGCCTCGCTCGCTGCCATTCTCGTCAAGCGAGAGGCGCCGGATCTGCTTGCCTACATCTTGGACGTATAAGACGCGGTGCCATCTCCACGAAATGCCCACTCTCGCACCAGTTACGTTCACGGACGCGCGAGGACAGTATTCTAACCATCGGAAGACAAAGCACATGTCACTTTCGATCCAACCCAAAGCTTCCCGGTTTGAACCTCATCTACCCAAGCGACACTTGAAGAAGTCACGACCAAGAATAACACACGATGCCGTCATGCTGAAGTCACAGTAGAGCAAGCTTGAGCTCGTGTATTCGTGTCTTCGAGCTGTGACTCGTGGACACCGTCCAGATTACTACGTAGTAGAAGTCAAGTTGCGCAAGACGTCTCTTCTCACTCGGGCTGCTTCGCAACTGATTAGCCTGATGGATTCGCCTCTGGCAGACCACGCAAGTCAATTTCCACGGCCACTGCACTGTATGTAGACCACCTGCACGCGTTTGCTCGCTACCAAGCAACGACATCGTGGCTATGTGTGTGTCTTGTGCGTATACTCACCGCCGGTGCCGTGCACGCTCGTGCCCTGTTAGTGTACACAGGGAAGCGGCTACCCCTTTCACTTTTTATGGCTACAGAGGCAGCAGCACTATATGGTCGCCTCGACGTGACCAGAAGGGTGCTGGTGTCGACGGTCACATCCATTTGCGGTCAAGCAAGTTCTACCAGGGCTATATCGGTGTCTCCACAACACCAGCCATTTGGGCCACGTGAACCCTTTTCTCACCAAAGGCTTCAGGTGGCCCAATTGGCTGTGAACTACGCGACCGCGATGTACCTCTCTGTGGAGGCTATTCCAAGATGAGTCGTCCAGCTTACCGCAAATCGCCAAAGATAACTCCGGTGTTCCGCAAGTCGCCAGAGCTCAAGGCTCGACTTTCGGCTGTTGCAGTGTGTCCGCGGCGCGTTTCAAAGAAGTACCAAGCCTCTACTGATCGCTCGCAGCGAGCGATGAGTCGGGTCCAGCGTTTTCGCACATGGTGGGCCGACATATGGGAAACCACGCAAGTCGAGCTCCATGGCTATTACAGCGTCGCGCATCTCCAAGAGTTTGAGAAATACCACGCGTCAACGCCCTGGTACCGCGCCATCGCGGTGTGTCTGCTCACGCCGGTGCCCTGCATCGTCGCCGTCGCGTTGCTTGACTTGATTCCACTTGAGTCGCCCGAATGGGGGACGACACGAAGCCCTCACGTGTGGATCCGCAACGTCGTCACGGTCTTCCAGATGGCCGTGTTCGTGCTCGAGCAGTTCCGCCAACACCTCCCGGAACTCGCGTTGACACGCTGGCTTATCGTGCTCATCGCGGTGGCCGCGTCCACGGGCGCTGTCGGGATCTGCTTCAACCTCTCGAAGGTCGTTGGGTACCCACTGCCGTTCAACATGGTGATCGGCACAGTACCCTGGTTCATGATCATCACCGCGATGCTGTTTGCGTTCAAGCGACATCGGCTACGAGAGAACGCCGGCCTCGCGCGCAAAGTTGGGCTCTACATGCTCGTGTTCGGCTGCCAGATCTTCTTGACCATCGTCTACCCGATCTACAACCACGTGTACTCGACGCTCTCGTCCGGCCAACAGACCGGCTTCATCTTGCTGCTTCCGGTTATCAAGATCGTGGCGAAAAATTGGATCTCGCGTACGCTTCCCGACTCGGACGACGCCAAGCCCGAGGCCGTCGTGTTCAACGTCGAGATTTTCCACTCGCTGTTCGTGTCGCTTACGATGGGGAGCACGACGTCCAGTCGTACGGTCGTCGCTCTCATGGCCATTGATTTGGTGCAGGCGTGGCTCTCGCTCCATGACGTGGTGTTCTTACTGCGTGATCTTCTGCCGATCGCTAGCAAGCTCGACAAGGCGCGACGTCGCACGGACTCGGTTCTGTCCAGGGCACGCCACCGACTGCACGGCCTTTTGGGTCTCGCAAACCGCATTATTGACGTTGAACCGTTCCAGGCAAGAGTAGGCACGCGCTCGCGAGACCACTATCCCGGTGCCCGAGACTGGAGTGTGTCGTTGGGGCGTATTGCAAGCGTAACACGCGACACCCTCCGGAGTTTTCGTGAGCGTCTCAGCCGAGGGTCGCTCATCGCCAACATGAAACAGGTCTCACCGTTTCCAGCGACCCCGGCGGGGTCCAAGTCGTCGTTGGTAGAGATCGCACGACTCCCAGAGGTAACTCAAGCTAACGTTGGCGATACGCTCTCATCAGTTGGCCCGACGCTGGCCTCCACAATCGTGAAACCATTGCCCAGCGACCTTGCGACGCTCAACATCGTCGAGCGCGGCGTGTTCGTGCGCCAGACCCAGAAGATGCTCTTCGTGACTGAGTTTATCATCCTCGTCGAGTACACAGAAGTGATCATGCCCTTGATCTACGGTACGTTCCAGAAGCAAACCGACCGTCTCGCCGAATGGTAATGCTTTGTGTCTCTGTGGACAACCTACAGTCGCGTACGTGTTCACCGCCTACTACCTCCCAAATCGAGCGTATTATCCGATCCTCCACGGCATCGAGAACGCGGCCGAGTTAAGACCGACGGTCGAGAACGTGATGCTGTACGCGCTGCTGGAGCTCGCGTCGCTGCTGCTGATGGTCGCGATCGTGTGGTGGAAGCTGCGACTCTCGCTCGTGCACCAATTGGCATTCGTGCTCGAGCGTCGCGCGACCAACATCCAAGCCAAGATGCTGCTGTGGATGCTCAACATCATGCAAAACTCCATCACGCAGCTCGGTACGTCACAAGATTATGCTCATCACGCCTGTGCCATTTTCTCACGGTGTTGCTGGGTTTTGTATGACGCGTAGGCGCCGACTACTCGTTCCAGTTTGCGTGGTTGCGCAACGGTGGATCGACCACGAGTTCCTGAAGGACCAGGCTGCTTCATCTTCTATTCTTCTATTCATAAGGGACCGACAGCACCTGACGGGTCGGATGGATCAGGAATCGGTTGTGTGATGCTTCCCGAGTCATCAAGTGCCCGCAAATAGATTGAGGCTCCCGGACGCTTTCGTCGCTCCAGTTCTCAACTGAAACTCGCGCTCGGCAGACACATCGACATCCGACAACACTGTTGAATGGGGCTACGTAGTAGGCTCCTGTGGGCGGTCCGCCGCTGGGAAGCGGCCCAGGTTGACCTCAACGGCCAGTACTCGGTTGCGCGGTTCTCGCAGCTCACGGCGTACTCGCAGCAGACCTCGTGGTGGCGTGTCATCTTCCGACTGGTGCTCACGCCCATACCATGCATTGCCATTCTCATCCTCATGGACAGTGTGCATCTCGAGCCGCCGACCGCCAAGCCGCTCGCGTCGCCCGTGTACTGGACGCGCGGGTCGATCGTCGCCATGATCATGACGATGGGCATGTTACAGCAACTGCGTCACCACGTCCCAGCGCTGCCGTTGACGTTGGGTGAAGCCGTCGCGATCGCATGGCTCGCGACCACCGTGGGCGTCGCGTCAACGATGCTCTGGTCGACCCTCATCGGCCACCCGTTGCCATTTTCAATGCTGCTCGGCGCGCCGCCGTGGATGACGATCCAGGTCGTGTGTATCTACTGGCGCGCACGGCCATTGATGGGTGACCACCCGACGCTCAAGGCGGATCTCATCGCCTACGGGCTCTTCAGTCAGCTACGGTTATCGCTGACGCTCGTGTACCCTGCGTACATGTTTGTGTTTACGGCGCTCGAGGGATACGCACAAACAGCGTTCGTGCTCGTGCTGCCCATGATCAAGTTCGCAGCGAAGAATCTCATGGGCCGTTTACTGCGGCACCAAGACGATCTCAAGCCCGAAGCGCTCATCTTCAACGTCGAGATCTTCCACGCTTTGTTCGTCTCCTACTCGATGCAGAACGCGACTTCCATCGGCACCGCGCTTGTGTTTATGGCGACGGACGTGCTCCACGCCTGGATCATGTTCACCGATATCAATCGCATCATCCGTGAGCTCCATGAACACCGCGACGCGATGATGGCGGACAAGGATGGGGCCTATTTCACCACGATCGAGACCAATCTGCTGAGCGTCACGGGCACGATCCTCGAACGCAATCCGCACGTGAAGAGCCACCACACCATTCGACTCACGACCTGGCTTCCGGCGGCGCCGCTCGAATCGATGCGAAGCCTCGCCCGGGCGGCCGCCCGCAAGATCTCCGCGATCGGAGTCGCCGATCGCAAGAGATTAAGTTCGCCAACTATGAACAAAGTCCTTCAAGCCCAACAACCTAATACCGGACAAGCTGCGCCAGGGGGAATGACAGCACGCAAGCAATCGTATTCGAGTGTTGTGCCACTACCGCAGAGTGCCGTCTCATCCAGCCAGCGATCCGCTGCTCAGTCGGGCGACTCGGTTGCACTCGTGCGCAAGACCCTCCAGCTCCTGTATGTGACCGAGTTCATTGTGCTCATCGAGTACGTCGAGATCATCGTGCCGTTCATCTTCAGTACGTTTCACCGCGGGTTAATAGTATGTTTTGATATGGCGCACAGGTTTCGCTCACATCTTTGTTGTGTTTGGATACTTCGCAGACACCTACATGCTCGCCATGTTCTATCTCCCGAACCGCGCGTACTACCCGCGTCTCAAGTCGATGAGCGACGAGCAGCTACAGCGCTCCGCCATGAACCTCACGGTGTATGCGCTGCTCGAGATCGTGTCGTTCCTTACAATCAGCGTCTCGCTGTGGCGCCAAGTGCGGTTTTCGGTCGTCCGCCAGTTGGCGTTCGTGCTGGATCAGCACGGGGCCATCATCCAGAGCGCGCTGATTGTGTGGGTGTTGTACGTGGTCGAAACGACGCTGGAGCACTTGGGTGCGTACTTTGTCTTGCCCATCTCGGATGGGCGACACCAAACAGTCGACTGACAACTCGGATTGCTTTGCCAACACTGTAGGTTTCGACTATACGTTCAACTTCACGTGGCTCCAGCATGCGAATGTGGCCAGCAGGAGCGATGGCGGTACACTATAGCTCTTGAGGACGCCCACAGTGGCGACGTCTGCTTTGGACACGGGTGAACGGCAGCGACGCGGGCCAGAAACAACAGAGCGTGCCCACAACGTTCGTGCAACACGGAGGGACGCGACAGGTGAGGTGATGTCGGCGGGAATAGCCCATGTGACCCATCCGTCACGTTTTGCGACTAGACTGACCGGAAATAGTATGGAGCTCGCAAGCCATCTGACCCAAGAGAGCTTGCGGCTATTGTTCGATCATCCGCACTCGCGCGTCATTCCATCCAGACCACGGCAAGTCAACAATGGGGCTTTGCAGCTACTTGCGCTGGGCGATCCGCCGCTGGGAGGCAGCCCAAGTCGACCTCAACGGCCACTACTCTGTCCGACGGTTCTCTCGGTTCGCCGCGTACCAGCAAAACACGTCGTGGCTGAAAGCGATATTCCGCCTGCTGCTCACGCCCGTGCCGTGCGTCATCATCCTCGTTCTCATCGACAGTGTGCACCTCGAGCCGCCGACCGCTAAGCCCCTCGAGTCGCCGTTGTACTGGACGCGCGGGTTCATCGTCACGCTGATCATGACGATGGGCATGTTACAGCAACTACGTCACCACATCCCTGCACTTCAACTGACTCTGCTCGCCGCCGTGAGTATCGCGTGGCTCGCGAGCACTGCGGGCGTCGCACTGACGATGCTCTGGTCCACCCGCATCGGCCACCCGTTGCCATTTTGGATGCTGCTCGGCGCGCCGCCGTGGATGACGATCTAGGTCGTGTGTATCTACTGGTGCGCACGGCCATTGATGGGTGACCACCCGACGCTCACGACGGATCTTACGGCCTACGGTTGTTTCAATCTGCTGCGTCTGTCGCTGGCGGTCGTGTACCCGGCACATATGTTCGTGTTCACGTCCATGAAAGGCCCCGCAGAGATCGCGTTCGTGCTGCCCGTGATCAAATTCGCGGCAAAGGACGTCATGCGCCGTGGCCTGCGCGAGCACGACGACCTCAAGCCCGAGGCGCTCATCTTCAACGTCGAAAGCTTCCACGCGCGCTTTGTGTCGTACTCGATGCAGAACGCGACCTCGGTTGGCACAACGCTCGTGCTCATGCTCATTGACGTGGTCCATGCGTGGCTCACGTTCACCAACGTAAATTGCATCATCCGTGAGCTGCACCGGTATCGTACAGCGCTAGCGGCGAGCAAAGAGGCTCCGTCACCCACGGCCGCCGAGTCAGATGTCATGAACATCACGCGCACGGTTCTCGACCGCAGCCCGCACGCGCGAAGCCACCACTCGATGCGACGGACGACCTGGATCCCGATCGCGCCGCTCGAGTCGATGCGAAGCTTTCGCAAGCGGCGGTCCGCAAAGTCTCGGCAATGAAAACCGCCGGTCGCGACTTGAAAAGCTCCCCTTCGGTGGTCAATCTCCTAGCCCTCGAGCCACACGCTCTAACCGGTCCAACTGTGCAGTCCATTGCCTCCCCGCACCAATCGTTTTCGAACGTGGTGATGCCACGTCGAAAGCGTAGGTCGTCGCTCGGTTCGCGGAGAGGCTCGCAGTCCAGCGACTCGGTCGTGCTCGTGCGCAAGACGCTCCAGCTGCTGAACGTGACCGAGTTCATCGTGCTGGTCGAGTACATCGTGACCATCGTGCCGTTCATCTTCAGTACGATGCTTACTTCACAACTGCGATCACGTGCCAGTGTGCTGACACTGACCACTGTCGCCTCGTTTTGTACTGGAAAAACCGCAGATATCTACATGCTCGCGGTCTTCCACCTGCCGAACGGCGCCTACTACCCGCTTCTCAAGTCCCAGAGCGATGAGCACGGTCCGCTGTGAACGTCGTGGTGTACGCGCTGCTGGAGATCGTGTCGTTTGTTACGATCAGTGGTTACGCTGTGGCGTCAAATGCGGTTCTCGGTGGCCCACCCGTTGGCGTTCGTGCTGGATGAACAGAGAGCCATCATCCAGTGCACTCTGATGGCGTGGGTGTTGTACGTGGTCGAGTCGACGCTAGAACACTTGGGTGCGTCCTGCTTGCCATTTATCGTGGTCGAAACACACGGCGGACACTGGTGGCTCTGACGACACCGTAGGTTTCGACTACACGCTCCAGTTCGCATGGCTTAACGACGGGCTGACGGCAACAGCAAAATACGCCTGGTCTCATGACCATGGTGGCGTGTACAGTAAAGATACATGGTTTGTGGATTAAGCAGTCGACTCTTTGCTGGTTGTAAGTCGCCTGAAAACATCCATGGTCTCTCAATGTCTTAGCGGGCGCATATCTTGAGACGCGCAGCTTCCGGGCCGCAGCGACGCTGGGACGAGAAGACGTGAACATCCGTGCGTGAGCCGGGAGACGACTCATCTTTGCCACAAACAAACGCGGCCGCGACAGGGAAGCGATGGGACACAAAAGCCGATCGTCCTCATCGCCACGGACAGCGTGTATTCATATCCACGCGTCGCGCTCCGATCGTGTGATCCCTGCTGATCCGCTCGCGCGCTAACGCGGCTTCTGTCCGCGCCAAAGATAACTTGCCGCAGCTGATCTGTCGCCCTCATACCCCATCGCTGCTCTTCACGGCTCGACAGCGATGCGCACGCAGCTCGAGCGTCTGCGTGAGTGGGGCAACGCGCTGTGGGAGACCACGCAAGTCGAGCTCCACGGCCACTACAGCATCGAGCAGCTCCAGCGGCTCGACCACTACCGCGCCAGCACGAGCTGGCTGCGCGCCACCGTGGTCTGCTTACTCACACCCATGCCATGCATCGTCATGGTCGTGCTGCTCGACTTGCTGCCGCTCGAATCGCCCCACAGAGGATCAATAGGCAGCCCCAATGTCTGGATCCGCCAGTGGCTCACAGTCTTCCAGATCTCCATCTGCTCCATGGAACAAGTGCGCCACCATCTACCACAGCTCGCGCTCACACGCTACGAGCTTCTCGCGATCTCGACCGTTGCGACCATGGCCGGTGTCGGCATGTCCTTTGCGATGGCTGATGTCGTTGGCTACCCACTGCCCTTCACGGTCGTCGTCGGCACGTTCCCGTGGTTCACCGTGATCTCGGTGCTCATCTTCGTGGTCAAGCGCCACCAGCTGCGCGACGAGCCGGGGCTCGTGCGCAACGTGCGCCGCTACTTGCTCGTCTTGCTCTGCCAGGTCGCGATGACGGTCATTTACCCGAGCTACAACTTTGTGTACACGCGCCTCTCGTCGCTCGAGCAGACGGCCTTCATCTTGCTGCTCCCGCTCATCAAGATCGTCACGAAAAACTGGATCTCGCGGACGCTGCCCGACAGCGACGACGCCAAACCCGAGGCCGTGGTGTTTAATGTCGAGATCTTCCATGCGTTGTTTGTCTCGCTCTGCATGGGCAGCACGACGTCAGGACGAACGATCCTCGCGCTCATGCTGGTCGACTTTGTGCAGGCGTGGCTGTCGTTCCAGGACGTGCGCAGCATCATGGACAACCTGCGGCCGATCGCCGAGAAGCTCGACGCCGTGCGCGCGCGCACCGACTCGGCCGTGTCCACCTCGCGCACCTCACTCCAGAGCTTGGTGGCCATCGTGAGCCGCATCATCGACGTGGAGCCGTTCCAGGCGACGACTACAACGAGGCGCAAGGGCCGACACGACAAGCTCACCAGCCGCTCGCTTGCGTCGGCGCCATCGGTTGCCGTGTCCACGTGGCGACTCGCGTGGCAGACACTGAGCCGGTACTCCGTTTCGATCGCGCCCGCGCCGGTTGTAACCCAAGTCGTGCCATCCGGGCCACCTCTTTGCTGTACTCTGAGCGAAAAGGAGGATGCGGTGCCAGCAATCACCATGGCGACGACTGGAAAGCTGCTGCCGACGGACCTCGCGAGCCTCAACGCCGTCGAGCGCGGCGTGCTCGTGCGGCACACACAAAAGCTGCTCTTTATCGCCGAGTACATCGTGCTCATCGAGTACACCGAGGTCATCATGCCCTTGATCTACAGTACGTGAGACCTTGGAGGCGGCTGGTGCGTGGATGGAAGACCAACCAAGCTGACCTCTCTTGTGATTGCTCTGTAGACACGCTCGTGTACGCGATGTACCATCTTCCAAACCGCGAGTACTATACGTTTCTCTTCGGCGTCTGCACCAAGGCGTCGCTCTATGTGACCATGGGCAATGTGTTGGCGTACGCGACGCTCGAGTTCGTGTCGCTCGTACTCATGGCGTTGTTCGTGTGGTGGAAGCTGCGACTCTCAGTGGTCCACCAGCTCGCGTTTGTGCTTGAGCACCGCACGGTCAACATCCAGGCCAAGCTGCTGCTCTGGGTGTTGGATACGATGCAGACGTCGATCGTGCAGCTCGGGCCGGACTACTCGTTCCGCTTCGAGTGGCTCCATCGCCGCAATGGGGGGCCACCTCCACTGCCGCCCCGCGGCAGCCACGACTGCTTCACAAAGAACCATGCATTGTGAACAGGCAGTTGGATATAGTCGAAGCACGAGAGCCTTCCGGCCACGATAGTGCTTGGCAATAAGTAGTTGTGGAAATCGGTGGTAGTCGGAACGAGCACCGCTTTGAAGGAGGAGGAGACCCATCTTGACAAATCAAAGGTGCGTGTTCGAAAGCCAATGGATATAGCAACTCTCTCCCTGAGCCGACCGCACACTGCTGGCCCGAGCCTGGAGCATTGGTTCACTGCGCCCAAAGAGCACCTCAACAGTCTCATCTCGACAAGGACGTGCCGAGTGTCTCTTGTCACAACTCGAGCACGGCACCACCGGCCGCTTTCGGTCGCTGCTCGCACGCCTGCATGAGTCCGGCTCGGTGTTCTGGGAGACCACGCAAGTCGAGCTCCACGGCCACTACAGCGTCGAGCAGCTCCCGCGGCTGGACCAGTACTGCGCCAAGATTTCTCGTGTGCTTGCTCACGCCCGTGCCCTGCACCACGGTCGTCACGTTACGCGAGATGTGGCAGCGCATGACCCGACCATCCGCTCCATCGTGCCCTCGCAGTCCCCGGCCCACGTCCGCCCAGCACTACCCGAGAGTCTCGCTGAGCTCACACCACTGGCTTCCAAAGCCACTTCTCTTGGTGCAGAACGACCCACGTCGCCCCACACAGTTGGGCCGACCGAGTTGATGGCCTAAACAACGCCGTTGCTGCCTGCAGACCTCACGCCCTCGAGCGTCGTCGAGCGTGGCGTGCTCGTGCGGCACACACGAAAGCTGCTCTACGTGACCGAGTCCATGTGCTCACCGAGTACACCGAGGTCATGCTGCCGCTCAATTACGGTGCGATCGGCATTCTCTCTCTCTGCTGTGTCGATTCGACTGGACTGGGGGAAATCTAATGTTGATTGTGTTTCTCGTTTCCTTCTTGATGCGCTTAGACGCGCTCGTCTTCACCAGGTTCTACCGCACGAACCGCGAGTACTATACGTTCCTCTTCGGCGTCTACACTGAGGCGTCGCTCCATGTGGCCATGAGCAACGTGTTGAAGTACGGCACGCTCGAGTTCCTGTCGCCCGCGACCATGGCGTTATTCGTGTGGTGGAAACTGCGGCTCTCGCTAGTCCGCCAATTGGCGTTTGTGCTGGAGCACTGCACGCGGAAGAGCCAGACCAAGATGCTGCTCTGGGTGTTGGATACGCTGCAGACGTTGATCATCCAGCTCGGCCGAGACTACTCGTTCAAATTTGAGTGGCTCCATCGCCAGGACAAAAGCGAGCACACGCGATTCGTGCACCCCGGACGGTCCAACCTAAAACACGGGCGGGTCGGCGGCGATGCTCACGACGCGCATCTGGGTCGTGCGCGCGAACTGCATCATGAGACCGACGACGCCCGTGTCCAGCGCCCCGAGCGCGCTCGCCTGCATCGACTCGTGGCGCACGACGCTCAGCAACGCGAGCTTGGCGCGCATCGGCAACGGGCGGCTCACGAGCACGTCATCGACCGTGGGCGCGGCCGGCATGGCCGTCGTGGTCGATACGACTTGATTCGGTGCCGTTGGCATTGCTGTCGCTGTTGTGGTTCCTGGTGTCGTCGTCGTCGCCGCAGCCGTTGCGATGGCTGCGGCCGCCGTCTCGACCATCGTGGTCATGTACTCTTGGTGGCGTAGCCGCGTGATCTCGTTCGCGAGGTTGCCTTGGTCCAGGTCGTCGCAGTGGATGCGCGCAAACTCGAGCTTGGGGGACTTGAACATCGCGCGCTGCATGGGCGGGATCACGTCCGCGAGATAGTAGTCGATGCGGTCCTCGTCAAACGGTGTGACACGGAGTGCGAGTCGCTCGATCGACGTGACCTTGTCTGGCTGCTCCGTGCCCAGCTCGAGGATGCGACTGGTTTGCTGCACGACACGCGCGTGGTCTTCTCCGTCCTGGCAAATGTTGAGCGTCGTGATCTTGCACGAGCCGTCGGTGTACGCCTCGAGCAGCGGCGAGATATCCGTAATGTCGTTGTGGGCGAGGTTGAGCTCCTTCAGGTTCGGACACGCCGACAAAATCTGCGCGACATGGGCGTTCTGCAGTCCGTTGCAGGGAAGCTGGAGCACTTCGAGCGGCCTGCCGACGATCGCCAGCAGCGCGACAAGCGCGTCGCTGTGCTGGCGCCGTAGCTGGATATCCTCGGGCATCGAACCGCCGACCCAGCTGAACGAAGTGATGCGCGTATTGACCACGGGAGAAGACGACGACAACGACCTCCCAACGCACGTCTCGCGTGTGGATTCGCTTGTCACGGCGTTCGATGGGATCCACACGGCGCCCGCACCGGGCACAGCGACCGCGAGCCACGCACGAAGCTTCCGCACCACTTGGAACTGCATCACGGGACGGGTCACACGAACGCTGTCGTCTTCGTCCTCCTCCTCCTCGTTGTCTTCTTCCTGGCCACTCGCACTGTCGCCAAGCACCGCGACGATAGGGCTCCGTAACAGCGGCTGCGCGCGCGCCTTCGTGTTCTTCTTGACTTCCACGTAGACACACGCGTCCGTCGGGAGCGGCACGTCCTCGAGCGTCGACTCAGCTGTGGTGGCATCCGTCGCGCAACCACGCTTGCGCTTGCCGCTCTTCATCGTCTTGGCATCGATCGGCGCGAGATCTTGCGCGGACGCTACGCTCGTGAGCACGCGCTGAAAGATCTCGAGCCACTGCGGCGTGCAGATCGCGTGTGGCGGCGTGAGCTCTTCAAAGTGCTGCGAACCGGGCATGCGCATACACAGCGACGTGGCGTGTGACGCCGCGTCGACGTGGAACACGCCAAACGCCAGCCAGGCCGCGACGGCCTCCATGTCGCGCGGCACGTAATACACATCGAGTTCGCGGATCGCCGTGTCGTATCTCATCACCGAGCCAAACGTTGCAAACGACTTGGAGTCGTTCTGGCACGCTAACCGACGGAGTCTTGTGGGACAGCGACGGCGTACAGGTGCTGTCGCATGCGTCGACGGAGGCGCGGGCGTCGTGAGGTCCGCGAGGCAGCGCTGGATGCAGCGGTCTTCTTCGCGCACGAGCCGCGGCAGCTTGATCTCCTCAATGTACAGGTACTTGCTGTTCCGAACTAAATCGCCGAGGTGCTCGAGCGCGCTGCCAGCGACCGAGCTCATGTGCTCAAAGCGCAGCGTCGTGAAGCGAAACTCGATGCTGACGTGCTCGCGGCTTGCGATCGCGTCTGCGCACCGCTTGTGCTGCTGTTCCCCAAAGCGCTCGAGCACTTCGACGATCGCAAACAGCAGCGACGTGCTCACGCGGCCATGGTGGAACGCGAGCCCGAGCTCGACGATGCGGTGGCGCTTCTTTGCGCGCACTTGGGGCTGGTGGGTATCTTCGGCAAACAGCAGCGCGGCGAGCTCCGGGTCGAGGACCCACTGCTTCATATTGTCTTGGGCGACACCAGAGAGCAGCTGCTCGAGCATCAGCGGGTAGTCGTCTGGGATCGGGTCGTGCTGCCACTCGAGGAGGAACCGCGGGTGGCCCCAGCGCAGCGTCATGAGCGCGAGCTGCGTCGTGGGCTCGGTCCACGTGCTGCCCACGAGCTCGCGCAGCATGCTCGACCAGCGGAAGCGCTCGGGCGACGCGTGGAGCCGCACGTAGCGCCGCTCGTGCGTGAGCTGCGTCTGCCAGTCGTGCGCGCGCGTCATCGTGAGCCGCACCACGAGCTCGATCACGGCCATGCGGCGCGCCAGCACGCGCGCGACGTCCTGGTTGCTGGCAGCGGGCGGCGTCGCGGTCAAGTGGTCAAACGCCGCGAACGCGAGCCACGGCTGCGCCGGCGCCGGCAGCACTTGCGAGGTCACGCCGTCGGCGACCACGAGGTACAGCCCGCCGATCAGCGCGCCGTGGCCGTGCGCGCCAAAGTGGCCGTGCGCCAACGGCCGCGCGTCCTGGCTCTCGTACGGGAGCAGCTCGGCCTGGTCCACGACACGCAGCAGCACGTCGCGGGTGTTGCTCAGCGCCATCGATGGTGACGGTGGTGGGCGATCGATTCCGCTCGTTTCGCGCTCTCGTGCTCGGCTCTGTCCGTTCGCTTTGGCGGCCGTCGGGTGCGCGCGTGAAGGGTGAGACCGTCGCGCTATTGGTCTCCACTAGATGCATTTCCCTCCAATGAGATATCAGAGAAGAGAATACTTTTGGCCAATATGGAGATCTCAATCCAGTGTTCCCAGATCTGTGACAGTGGTTGACATATATATTCTAATTCTAACAGCCTGACCTATGTCGCTCGCCCACGGCTACTGGTCCCAGATCTCGACGGTGCGGTCGTGACTCGTGCGCGCCAGCTCGAAGATGGTCGAGAGCACGCTGCGGTCGAGGCTGCTCAACGCACGCGCCTCTTGGGTCTCGTGTGTCCACACGCTCAGCATCGCCGCTTTACTGCGCACGGGCAACGGCCTATTACAATGCGTTGCGGTGGCGAGCACATCCTGAAACAGCGCGTGGACCTGCGCGGACGTGGGCTGCTCGTCGCCCTCGAGCTGCTCGTAGTCGTCGCGCTCGTCGAGGTCGTCGCAGTGGACACGCACGTACTCGAGCTGCGACGGGTAAGCAGCGCTGTTGGAAGGAAGCAGCGCGTCGCGGAGCGGACGCACCACGGCGGGCGAATCCACGCGCGTGATGCGCACGACGAGTCGCTGCAGCGTGGACGAGCCGAGCTCGACGATCTTCGCGGTCTGCTGGAGAATGCGTTCGTTGACCTCGCCGTATTGGCCGACGTTGAGGCTCGTGATCTGGCAAGCACCGGTCTGAAAGGCCACGACAAGTGGCGCAATATCCGTAATTTCGTTGTTGGCGACGTTGAGCTCGCGCAAGTTTGGGCAAAAGCGCAAAATCGGCGCGATGTGGCGGTTGCGTAGCGCCATCCACGGGAGATGGAGCTCCTCGAGCGGCTCGCCGATGATCGCCAGAAGCTCCATGAGCGCGTCGGCGTGCGGCGCTCTGAGCTCGTCGTCGGCGGGGTAGGCACCGCCGATCCACGCGAACGACGTGATGCGAGCATCCACGCGGTGTGGTGGTGTGACAGTGTCCGCAGAGGGCAGTCGTACCTTGGTCGGGATCGAGTCTTCGCTCACGACGGCGTCCGTGCGAATCCAACCGGCCCCGGCGCCGGGAATCGCGAGCGCGAGCCACGCACGCAACCTCCGGACGACCTGGAAACGCGTCACTTCGCTCCCAACGTCCTGGTAGGTCGTACCGAGAACAGCGACGAGCTCACTCCGTGGGCTCGGCTGCGCAAACACTTTGGTTTTCGCTCGCACCGTCACGACCACACGGCGGTCGTGTGGGAGATCGATGTCGTCAACGGGAGAATCGGTCTCTGCGGCGTCCGCGCCAGCGTGCTTGCGCTTCCCGTTCTTCGAGCTGGTGGACACTGTGATCGGAGCGAGGTCTTGTGACGCCGCGACGCTTGTGAGGACGCGCTTGAAGACCGCGATCCACGCCGGTGAGCTGAGCGCGTACGGCGGATTGTTCTCCACGGTGGCCGGTGTACCAGGCATGCGCACGCGAAGCGTCGAGACCTGTGAGGCCGAATCGGCGTGGAAGAGTCCGAATGCGAGCCAGGCCGCGAAGGCCGCCATGTCGTTCGCGGCATACGTGGCATCGAGCTCGTGGACTGCAGCCGGGTATCGCATTGTCGCGCCAAGCGAGGCGAATGACAACACGGCGTTCTTCACCGAGAGGCTGTGCGGCAGCGTCTTGCAAGCCGCGCGCGCCGCGTCCCGGGAGCCTGCGATCGTGGTGAGGCACTGCTGGAAGCTGCGCGCCTCGACTTGCCACGGAAGATTGATGGTGGTCTTGTTCACAAACCGCAGATCGCGTGCGCGTTCGCCTAGCTGCGCGATCGCGTGGCTGGTCATGTCGCACAGAATCGCAAACCGTACCGCCGTGACGCGGAACTCGATGCTCACGGCGGCGCCGCGCGCCATGGCGTCGTCGTGGCGTGCCTGCTGGGCCTCGTGGAACCGCTCCAGTACGTCCAGGATGCGATGCAGCAACGATGTCGTGATCTGCCCCCTATAGACCGCGATGCAGAGCTCCACGATACGATGGCGCGTCGTCGGGTCGCTCCCTACTCGTAGTTCCGCCGCCGCCAGGCGCTGCTCGTCTTCGTCCAGCAGCGCCCGAAACGCCGCGTCCTGGCGCCACTCGTTCGCGTTGTCGTTGGTCACTGCGGACAGAAACTGCTCCAGCATCTCCGGGTACTGCTCGCTCACGGGGTCGTCGACGAGCGAGACGAGCAGTCGCGGGTGGCCCCACCGTAGCGTGTGCGCGGCCTGCGGGAACGTGAGATGATGTGTCCTGCCCACCGTGGTCGTGTCCTGGAGGTTTTGGAGTGCGTGTGCCCAGCTGAAGCCATCGTCCTTGGTATCTGTAAAGCGCGTCTGCCAGTCGTAACGGCGCGTCATCGACAGCCGCACGAGCACTTCGAGCAGCTTCATGCGCTGCCGCAGCGTGGCGTCGCGCGCGTGCTTGTCCGCGGGCAGCGAGCGCTTCTCAAACGGCGCGAGCGCGAGCCACGTGTGGTCGAGCGACGGCAGCGGCGCGCCGTGGACAGCGTCCGCGACCGTGAGGAAGAGTCCGTGGCCGCCGTGGAGCGAGTCGCTCGCGTCGTTCCATGTAAGCGCGGCGGCGGCAGCGCCACGCGCGAGAATCTCCATGGCGCCTGACTCGGGAACACAAGAAAGTGAGACCGTGGTCGGACGGTCGTTTTGATTGGCTACAAAAGTGTTCCAGTTAATGACAGGGCATCGAGTGACATGGGTACAAAAACATCTCACATCGCATCGCCGCGCTGCCGGGCTCGAGATGGAGCCACTTGAACGGGAACGAGTAGTCAGCGCCATTGTGGGAGAGGTATTGAGGTCTCACGACGCGCTTTCCCAACGGCAAGGACCAGGTTTCCACCTCCTTCGGACCGAGCAGTACAGCTGAGTTCTGCACACTGGAGCGAATGGCAAATACCGGTCTTCGTGAGAAGTGAAACGAACGGTAAAAGCCTCACCTCACACACGCCATTTGCCGCGTTGGGGAGAGATGCTCGTACACGCCGCTGTACGCCAGGTAGATCATCGTCATCGTGAGCTGGTACAGCGACAGCAGGATGTACCACCGCAACTTTGCGAATAAGCCGGGCGACGCGCGGGCGATGCGGCGCTTGCGGACGACGAAGACCACGATGAACACGAACTACCTCGGCAGGCTGCCGAGCACCACGGGGAAAGGGAGTGGGTACCCAATCACCGAAGCGAGCACGATCGCCGAGCCGACGTCGCACGTGGACGAGAGCACCGAGATCAGCACGCCGTCGACAACGTTCACCTGGAACGCTCGGGGAGATGCTGGCGAATCGGCTGCAGCACGCAGACCGACATCGTAATCCGAGGATCGCTCGCGCGTGGTGTTACAGCCGCCAATAGCTTGGCCGTCGTACTTGCCACAGACTGGGGCGGGGGTTGATGTGGTTCCCTCAATCGGTGTTCTTCACGCACGCGATGGTTGTGCCATGGATGCCACAATACTCACGCTCCTTCAAAGCTCGGTGGTGGCGTTCGCGCACGGCGTGCCAAACGCAAACGGCGCGCTTCCTCGCTCGCGATGGAGCCACTTGAACTGGAATGAGTAGTCAGAGCCTGAATGGAACGTGACAGGATTTAGCGATGGGTTTCACGATCACGAGATTTCCACCACGTACCGAGCTGCACGATCGCGTTCTGCATGATGTAGGCGACCCAGAGCAGCAGCTTGGACTGGATGTTCGCGGCGCGGTCTTCCAGCACGAAGGCCAATTGGTGGATCACCGAAAGACCGATTTTCCGCCACAAAATGAACGCCATGGCCACGAGCGACAGCACTTCGAGACTCGCGTACAGCTGCACGTTCGAGATGATCCCCATGAGCGCCGCGCGCGTACAGACGCCCTCTAAGAACGTGTAGAACTCGCGGTTGGGAAGGCTGTAGAAGGCCCACACGAGGATATCTAACGTAATAAAAAACAGGCGACACTGGGTTAGACGGTTTCCACTCGGAATCCCACGACAGCCAACAACCCGTGAAACGTACTGTACACCGTGGGCACCACCACTTCTGTGTACTCGACGAGCACGATAAACTCGGTCACGAAAAGCAATTTCTCGGTCTGATGCACGAGCAGCGTGCACTCGGCGGACGTGAGTGACGCCCGCCCGCTTGCTAGTAATTCGCGCCGGGGACCGACTGTCCGGGCCACACTTTTGGCTGTCTCGACGCCCTGAGCCGGCCGGGTCCCGTCGTCGACAGGCGCTTGTACCACGATCGCTGCTGGTGCGACGCGCCCATTGTGGAGTACTTTCGCGGACAAGTGGACGTACCGCGCATCCAGATCCACGAGTATTTTCCGTGTGAATCGTTTCCAACGCGGTACGATGGGGCTCTGGGGTTTCGATGCGACCGACGCTCTTGGGTCGTCGTCAATGAAGCCGTTCGCGAGGATTGCCAACGATGGATACCTGTTCAGCTGGACGTCTTGTTGCACCGGGACCTTGCTCACGACTGGCTTGAGCACGCTGAGAATGTGTAGCACGTCGTGGAACGAGATCCAGGCTTCGATTAAATCCACGACCATCAGCACGACCACGGTGCGCGCCGAGGTCGTGTTGCCCATACAGAGCGACACGAACAGCGAGTGGAAGACCTCGACGTTAAAGACAATGGCCTCGGGTTTGGCGTCGTCGCTGTCGGGCAACGAGTGGTAAATCCAGTTCTTGGTGAGCAGCTTAATGAATGGGAGAAGCATCACAAACGCCGTTTGCTCCATCGACGAGAGATGCGCGTACACGTGGCTGTACACGGGGTAAATCATGGTCATCGCGAGCTGGCACAGCGACATGAGGATATATCTCCCCATCTTGTCCAGTGAGCCAGGCGAGTCGCGGATGATCTGGCGCTTGCGGATGACGAAGATCACGATGAAGACGCCATACCACGGCAGACTTGCGAGGATCGCGGTAAACGGTAGCGGGTACCCGATGACCAACGCCAGTGCGACAGATGCGCCGACACCGCACGTAGATGAGATCAGCGAGATGAGGACACCATCCACCAGATTGATCTGGAACTCGGGGAGGTGTTGGCGCAGCTGTTGCACCACGGAGAGCGACATGAGGATCGTGGTCAGCCACTGACGCAGCCAGACGTGCGGACTACCGAACACGCCCTTCTCTACGGGTTCGAGAGGCAGGAGCCCCATCCCAATAATCACCAGTATGGTCGGCACGGGCGTACAGATGCAGACAAACGTGACACGCCAGGGACTCGTGGTCGCTTGGTAGCGCTCGAAGCATTGCAGCTGGGCGTTGCTGTACTGGCCGTGCAACTCCACTTGAAGCGCGCGCCATTTGCGTGTTGGCCAGCTGCATAACCGCGCGACTGGATGAGCGGTCATGGCGAGCGCTGGACGGCTCGCTCAGTTGGCTTGCTGATATCCGACACTCTCAGGTTTGCCGTTGGCGACAACGAGACGTCACGGGCCTGCGCGATGGTTATCGTAACCAACCGCTACATTGACGCGACTTATTTGCAGGCCATAATTAGACACTA
This sequence comes from Pythium biforme, assembly GCA_023337735.1. Lineage (NCBI taxonomy): Eukaryota > Oomycota > Peronosporomycetes > Pythiales > Pythiaceae > Pythium > Pythium biforme. The sequence goes on along the minus strand of JAADXJ010000063.1, from coordinate 3,134 downwards.
CAATTTGAGATGAGGCACTGTCCCCGCAGGACGAGCATAGACGTCCTTGCGCTGCTCGTCTCAACGCGGCCGCAGAGAAGCTCGTGACTCGGTCGTTGCTTAGCCAACCTCGCCATGGATGGTGCGACCAGCTCGCAGGCGGCACACCCAGGGCATGCAGAGCTACATGCACACCTCAGAGTACTTGAATAGACTCCACACGCATCACCATCAGACTCGGTCGTTGGACGACGCAGTGCCGAAAACAGACTCGCCTCGAGACTTCTTGACGCACATATCGAGGCTTCCAGTATCTCAGCATTATAATGCTGACGATTCACTCTGTGTCCGGCACAACATCGGCCATGCACGGTTGGTGGGTCCAGGCCATCTCAAAAACCAGCATCAACACGCGCGGATCGATCTGCTTGCCTTTCGTTGACGCCTTGAAATGCTCAGCACTGAGAAACGCGAGTCTTGAGCAAAGTGGAAGCGGCCGACAAACCCGCCCAGGCCCAGGGATTGGTGGTGGTCGCACGGACCACTCATCCGTCCGGAGATATCCTGGCCCCCTGGTCCTCCTCCGTCCGGAGATATCCTGGCCCCCTGGTCCTCCTCCTCCTCTTCCTCGTCGTCGTCGTCATCGACCCACACTGTCTCGTGCTCGGAAGGGCCTTCTCCGTGCCGCGGCAAGAAGTCGGCAAACACACTCTGCGTGTCTGGACGATCGTTTTCGTGGCAGTGGACGCGACCGAACTCGAGCTCGGATTCGCCAGCCAGTGCCTTGCGCTTCCCCGAGTACCCTTATTATTGGCAGTACACGACGAAGTCGAGAAGCAACTACGGAAACTGATGTCGTAAGTCGCATGTACTCGACCCTAAAAACCGTTTTCACATTCGAATGGGACCGATGCATGGATTGCGTGAGCCAAGCCGCCCCGGCCCCCGGCCCCCGCCCCATTCGTACACGCCATCAGAGCGAGCGAATGCTGCCGGCGACCGGTGGCGTCGCTTGCTCGAATTATACGGCCAGTCAAACGGACGGTACGCACGATGTCACTTCCGCCATCGGTCACACACGATGCGCCTCGCGCGCGCCGCGTGATCGCCACTTCTCGTCCGATGCTTGTTGGGGCGGGAAAACGCGCAATACTGACAATTGGTGGCTATTCAGTGTATTTTCAGAATCTATCGCGTCTTTAAGGGTAGGAATAGGAGTAAGATCCACGCAGAATTGTAAACTTGATCACGTATGCAGGATGCCGCGGAGACCATCACTCTTTCTCCAAATGGATACAGATGAGCCAATCCATCTGGTGTTTTCGCGCCAAGGACAAGGCGAAACACTGGTGATGATGTCGTTTTGGTGAGCGGATCCAAACTGCTGAGTAGATCCAAACTGTGAGACAGAAAACTACCCATACAGACAGGGTGTCGCTTCCTCATGTCCTTCTTCCACGGTGAATGACGTCTCGCTACGAATACTCTGGCCCAGCGAGCTTACTGTCCCCCCGCTCGTTTATCACGACCTCAACTCGCCACTCTTTCACTCTCATTCGGCAATTCGCCTCCTCCGCCTCACCAAGCACCCACCCAATCCACCCACCAGTCTTCCAAGCACTCGCCATGGTTCTGACTACCAACCAGTTCGACATGAAGTACCGCTTCCTGGGCAACTCGGGACTACTCGTCTCGCAGTTCGCGTACGGCTGCTTCACCTTCAAGGAGGGTGACCACGAGGACGAGGCGTATGCGATCCTCAAACGCACGTACGAGCACGGCATCAACTTCTGGGATACGGCCGAGGGGTACGGCGCCTCCGAGCTCGTGACGGGCAAGGCGTTGCAGCGCGGCATCGACGAGGGCGTGTGGACGCGCGAGGACATTGTGCTCTCGACCAAGATCTTCGTGGGCACGAAGGAAGGACCGAACGCCAGGGGGCTCAGCCGCAAGCACCTCGTCGAGGGCATCAAAGCCTCGCTCCAGCGCCTCGGCACGAGCTACGCCGACGTGGTGTTCTGCCATTGCGCGGAGCCGTACACGCCGATGGAGGAAATCGTGCGTGGTATGAACTTTATCATCGACCAAGGCTGGGCCTTCTACTGGGGCACGAGCCAGTGGCACGAGCACGACATCCTCGAGGCGTGCGAGATCGCTGACCGCCTCGGTCTGATCCGTCCGATCGTCGAGCAGCCGCAGTACAACCTCTTTACGCGGTCTGCGGTGGAAGTGGACTACCAGGCGCTGTACAAGAAGTACAAGCTCGGCCTCACGACGTTCTCGCCGCTCGCGTTCGGCGTCCTCACGGGCAAGTATGTCGCCGGGATTCCGGAGAACGCGCGGCTCGCGGACGAGGTGTTCCTCAACATTTTCTCGCAGCTCATGGGCGATCCAGACGAGCTGACCGCCAAGGTCGAGAAGCTGCGCCCGATCGCGGCGCAGCTCGACTGCACGCTCGCACAGCTCGCGCTCGCGTGGTGCGCGACCAACGAGAACGTGTCGACCGTGCTGATCGGCGCCAAGACGCTCGCGCAACTCGACGAGAACCTCAAGGCGTGGCCCGTCGTGGCCAAGCTCACGCCGGCGATCAAGCAGCAGATCGAGGAGATCGTCCCGTTCACGTACAAGGCGCCCGCGCGCGACATGTGGTACACGATGCGCGCTCCGTACTTGTAGAGAGTAAGGGCCGACCCAGTGATCTTTTCACTCACCGACATCATCGGGAAAGGGAGACTCGTTTCCTCCGTCCCGATGTGGTCATCGCTAGCAGTTGACAGGACCAGTCAGTTGACGTGGCTTTTGCATGGAAATGGATACCTACCATCACTCCTCTTTGTCGCTTCACTTGAAAGTCACCGCTGGGTTGGTGTTGATAACTCGGTCTTACTTAGGAATCGGCCATCATATACTGGTACAATGGTCTGGGGCAATGCGGGACTGTTGTCTGACTGGCAACCATAGTTGTTACTTTTAGGGATCTTCCGTATTGCAGGAGCCATGGAGCTGGTGTTGCACTGGACGCGCAAGGCGAGTATCTACCGTGTCGCGCGGATGGCTGCACAGCTCGGTCACGCACTCGCCGCCGGACGTCGTCGTGACCAGCACGAACCTGTACAGAAACCTCATGCGGGCTTGGAGCAGGCCGTCGGCGTCGT